>BQNB010128064.1:0-19339 GCA_026074375.1 Tanacetum coccineum | reverse complement strand
GCTAACAATCTCCCCCGAAGTAAAATCATTAAGATTCTTCCAAAGTGAGATCATTAATCTTCATTTTCTTTAAGCTCTTGAGTCTTGGATCTTAAACTTTGTTGTAATGACTTTGTTTTTTCATGCATTTGTGATCTTTAATCTTGAGCCTTTGTCGTTGTCTGTCGACTTTGTCTTTAGTTCCGAGATCTTTAAATCTTTCCTTAATTGTCTTTGAATTCTCTGCCATCTTGCGATCTTGTATCTTTGGATAGACATGCTCATACTTTGCATCATATTGAAAGCTAATAGTCTTTCCTTTTCAACCTTTGTCTTTAGGAAGTTCTTGATTATTAGAGTTATGGAAAACTTTAGTAACATGTACTTGAGCTTTCATCATGTCTTTATATTTGTCGATCGAGCATGAGCATGTGGTGATGGATATGACGGTGCTGGATGAGGTAGTTACGCCATCATCTAGACCTGCATCTAAAGGGGTTAGTAATAAATAACAAATATGGACGAATCATATCTTTGTCATTCGTCGATGTCGTTAATGTTAACCTCCAGTTCCGTGAGGACCGTTTTACAGTATAAATACTGAACCTGTGATTAGGTAGATTCATTAAAAAACATCCTTGACAGGGTTTCCAGCTTAAAGTGTTAGATCCTCTAACGCAGATGCATTAGATTCACCGTACTTGCTTATTCTCTTTACCGGAACGCCTTAAAGCATGTTGCCTCACTAATAGTATTGCCACTATTAGAACGGTAAGAGTGGATACCTGAATTACTATTTCGTTGATTGAGACGTCAATTCCTATACTGGATCACATTGGATTTCTAGTTAACACAAGTTTGATTCATATAGAATCTCGCAAGTCACCTACCGTAGTTTTGTTTAATGTTGACACTAGAAGGATTTCCATTCGTCACTGTGAAATACTAAAGAGTATCACTCTGAATGTTATGGAAATATTACAAGGATAACGCGTAGGACTCTTTGTTATCACTTATGTTCTAAATGTTGAACAACAAGTGCCTATCATGAAATGTGTCCTAATGAGATTTATGTTTGATCTCTTTGGCTCTAGACTTTATTGGTGCGTTTTAATTTTAGTAATCAGAGGCTGGAGCAGACTTCTACTTTTTAAATTTGAACATTCTCAGAGTGAGAAGTCGATAGAAGTTGTTTTGATCTTCGTAACAAATGAGACAAGATTCTTTTGAGAGAAACTTGAATAGTTGGGAAGGGTTGTGCAGTGCATCACTGGGTACATGATGTCTTTCTTCAATACCAGAATTCATGTTTTTGAAGACTGATAACATATGTATTGACCCGGTTTCTGCCTAAGTTGTATGGAGGGCTTCTTTCTTTAGACCATTTATCCTTATATTTCTTTTTCATTCTTCAACCCCTTCAATGTTTACCAAGACGTCATTACTATCACCATGTTGTGATTATTTCAGTGATAATTCATGCCTTAGTCTAAATTATTCTCTTTACTCATTCTTCTCCGAATCATATCTAAGGACTGCTATTTCCAACTATGAAGTATCCTTGGGTAGATCCTTTCGGTTCTGGTTGGATCATAGGACCATACCTAACCTTAACCGCCTTATGACTTCAATCATCGTGAATTAGTTGGTTATTGGGTATAAGATCGTAACCATAAAACCTTGTTTAAAAATCAATCAAAGTGTTTGATAGAATATCAAAAACATTTGACACTTTGAGAGTTTCAATTTTAGAAATACTCCCCATTCATACGTGCATCGATATTCGAAAATGTTTCGCACGTGTGGGTAGAATTGAAAAGCACTTTGAGTCTTTTAGATCACTTATTAATTTTCTAATACACATTTTAATCACATTTTCTCCCATTATTTTAAATAGTAAATCTCTTAGTATTTGAAATACCAATTGATTAAAATTTGTCATGAAAAGTTCATAGGTAGAAAAATGTTTATGCATGAATTTCATGAAACATTTTGTTTTTGCTCCCCCTAAACAACACATGTGACATTACTTGTCGTTTTAATAACACCAATGTAATGTTGAGAGATGGAGATAGTGCCGAGTACATAATTTTTGAAAGTTTTTAAAATGTCAGTGAAGAATACTTGAAAATATTGTACTCGGGCACTATATGTTTATGAACACATAAAGATAGTCGTGAAAGAATGTGTTCAAAAACATCAAAACTTTTTGGATGTGAATCTCTTATGAGATAAGACGCCTCAGGTATAACACACTTCGTACAAGTACTTAGTATGTCAGACCTTTCATCAGTGGACGAGTTCCTACCTAAATTAATGTGTGCATTATGTGAGTTGTCATTTTATTAGTCTTGAAAAGTTTTCTCACATTTACCACTTTTAGGTGTTGAGCACACAATTATGAAAGATTTTGAATTGTCGTTGAAAAATTCTTAAAAAAGTATGCTCAGACATCTTTGAGAATCACAGTTATATATTTTTGGATACATGAAAATTGTCATTGAAGTAATGTATCCAACAACATTAAAACTTTGGTTTTAAAAAACTCCCCTTCAAAAATTGATCCACTTATAAAAATGATCGTCTTTTGGAAGTTCCGTGTGGATGAAGTGTTGAACACACAATTTTTCAAGATTTTGAATTGTCATTGAGAAATTCTTGAAAAATTGTGTTCAACTTTTTGAAAAACCACTTGTTAGAAGACTTCTCTTCTAATAATAAGCGTACACTCTCCTTTGTCATTGGAGACCGAGTTGTAATCTGAGAGCAATTACAAATCATTGACTTAAGCAACAAAACTTTGAATGTTTTGATTGAATAGCTCAAGACCGAAAAGATTTCTCTTTTCATTGTTAAGGATAAATACACTGAAGCGTATATTTTCTTTTTATTTAGGCACGGGTTGCAATCTAACATTTGATTACAAACCATAAAGAAAATTTAGAAAGGACATGTTTAAAACATTTAAACTCTTGCTCGAACTTCATTTACATACCCGTGTCAATGTTAATCGACATTTCTAGGTACGTAAATGTTATCGATTCCAAAATACATGTCGAGAAGATTATTTTTTGGTATTTTTGAATTTTTGAATTTTGTATTTTACTTTTCTTAAAAAATATTTACAAATTGATGTTTGATGTTATATCAAGCAGATTCATTTGCCAGAACCTCCAGTTCTTCTGGAGTCAAACATCTCATACCGAGTCGTCCAACAAGGTACTCAGAAGTGCTTTTACGTGTATCACCTAGGAATTGAATTCCCTATAAGTGCTTCTACGTGTATCAAGACAACATGCATGGTCAGCGTCTGAAAAAACGGTTAGTTCAAAACTAGAATCCTTTGAATACCAGAGTCCCATGTTAATGGTATTCTTTAAGTACCGAAAGATCCTTTTAACCTCCTTGAGGTGTTTTTTAGTTGGTCTAGCTTGATAACATGCATAGTAACATACTGCTTGCACTGGGTCTGGTCTACTGGCAGTTAGATACATGAGTGACCCTATCATACTTTGATATATTGTTTTATCTACGGGTGTACCACTCAGATCTGCATCCAGCTTTGGTGATGTAGCCATTGGTGTACCAATGCTATAACATTTGTCCATTCCATGCTTTTTGAGTATTTCTAAAGCATACTTAGACTTGTTTATAGAAATACCTCATGGGGATTGGTAGATCTGAAGTCCTAAAAATAATTTAATTTCCCCCATCAAGGAAATCTCAGATCTACTATGCATTAGTTTTTCAAACTTTTTAGAAAATTTTGGGGTTGTGGACCTAAAAATTATGTCATCGACAAGTAGAATGTCATCCTCGTATCTTATTGTAAATAGTGTGGGGTCTATTGTACCTTTAGAGAAACCTTTGGATATCAAGCATTTTGAGAGTTCATCATACCAGGCTCTTGGAGCTTGCTTCAATCCGTAAAGTGATTTCCTAAGTCAGTAGACTTTTTCTGGATGATCAGGATCAACGAACCCATCTGGCTGACTTACATATACTTCTTCCTTCATTGGACCGTTAATAAAAGCCGTTTTATGTCCATCTGGTAGATAGTAAATGATTTGTATGCAACATAGGCAACGAAAATCTGACCAACTTCCAATCGTACAACTAGTGCAAAAGATTCTTCAAAATCAATACTCTCTTCCTAACGATATCACTTAGATACAAGTTGTGCCTTATTGCGAATGATAGTATTGTCTTCATCTTTCTTGTTCTTCCATAACCACATTAGATTAATCACAGTCTTTCAAAAAGGTTTGTCAACAAGTTCCCAGACGTTGAGTCTGTCGAATTGATGAAGCTATTCCTTTATTTCTTTGATCCATGCGCGATCATCCATTGCTTCCTTAATGTTTTTCGGTTCAGTAGGACTCACGATGAGCGCGAACATGCACATTTCAGGATCTATAGCAAGTTGTCATCTTGTTTGCATAGGCTTTAATGGATTTCCACAAACTTGTTCTGGCGGATGATCTTTAGTCCAATGGTAGTCGGAATGGTGTCTTTGGTAGAAGGTATGCATGTTTGAAGTATCAACGTTGCGTGAGGAAGACTCAACAGCTTCTGTTCTCGGTGGAGCAAAAGGATTGATAAATTCATATGCTTCAAACTCTGCATCTTTTGCTTGATCATTGTTGTGTTCCTCAACATTGACATTCTGTTGGTGGAATAGTCGGTTCTAATGTAGGTTGAACATTTAATGTCGGTTTTGTATCATGTTGTTGAAGATTATCAAAGAGAGCGGAAGACTTTGACACACTTTGATTTCCTGCATTGAAGTATTCTTCGTACATAGGACTGAATAGTAATTCCAACTCTTGTAATGATGTGTCTATCTTCTCTGCTGGAGGAGACACTTCTTGTAATTAGGGCGTGGGGCCAGAGTTGTCATAATCTAACGCATGTTGTCGTTGTGGAGCGAGGTTTGAACTGTTATGATCAAAGATCATGTGCGGTTGTGGAAAAAGGCCTGAAGTGTTGTCATCAAACGTCATCACTTCCTTCAGTTAATCAAAGTTGATATGAATGGATTCAACGATTATTCTTGTACTTTTATTGTAGACTCTGTATCCCTTCGATTAAGTTGCATACATAAAAAATGCACGAATCCCCCTTCTCTTTCATTTTGTCAAGATTTTCACCATCTCTGACTAGGTAACACGTGCAGCCAAAAATGTGAAGGTATTTAAGAGTAGGTTTCTTTTCATTAATGATGTGGTATGGTGTCTTTTTGTGTCTAGGTATTATGAGAGATCTATTCTGGGTGTAACATGGGGTTGCTATTGCTCAGCCCAAAAGAAGAGTGGAAGTTTAGAAGCCGAAATTATTGTTCGATTAACCTCAACCAGAGTACGATTCCGTCTTTCAACAACGCCGTTTGTTAAGGTGTTTGAGCATTTTTCATTTGGTGATAAATTCCTTCTTCTTTAAAGTAGGTTTGAAGTGTCTTGTTTAAGAACTCTGTGCCTTTGTCAGTTCGAACATTGATAATTAGAGCTTGAAGACTTCGTTAAATCATCTTTAGAAAGTCGATCAGTACTTCTGGTGTCTCGTCTTTGGATCTTAGAAAATGAGTCCATGTGCATCTTTTAAAGTCATCTGCGATTACTGATGTGGGTTGTTGTATCACAAGAAGTTTTACAACCTCATAGGCAGTGCACCTAATCATTGTAGTATAGTATAGGCAAGACTTGGGGGTTTAATTTATCGTTCACATAGGGAATAGTGTTGGGAAGGCTCGAACATAATGTAACTAAGGTCTAAGGGGTGAAAGAAGATTATTTTTGTAATTTTATCTTTTAAGAAAGCAAGTAAAATCTCTGGTTTGAAGGGGCTTGGTTTTAAACTAATTAAACTTCTAATCTAATCTACTTGTGAAAACTCGTATAGGTAAACAAACGTGTTCACTTAATCATGCATTACTCCTTAGTTTGCTCTTCCTAATCCTATTGTTTTGTCACACTTGTGATGTAATGTGTAAGTATTTCCTAATTCATGAACGAATTACACGAACCCGCCTTCTATGTAATATTTTGTTAAGGCAACGCACAAGTAAGGTAGTATGAAGACTATTACAAGGTCCCTAAGAGTACATTATACGCATTCAAACACTTATAAGGTGATCAACCATATTAGGTCAAGGTAGTATGAAGACTGTTGTGATGGTATTGGTATGTGCTTAATTACACATACCTTTTTCCTAATAAAACGAGCCTAAAATGACCAAAAACAGACAAAAAATACCCAAAATATGTTTGTTTTGCTTTGTATACTGTGCAGGTATCGAATATCGACAAAAGGACGAAAAACAAAGTCAAATCGGACAAAACCGAGCACGGATTCGAAAAGAGCTGAAAAGTCAAAAGTCATGGTCAAAAAGTCAACAGAAAGTCAACCCCGACAAAGTCAAAAAGTCAACCAAAAGAAGAAAACACAACTTGAAGGACCAAAATTGTCAAATCAAAAGTTGTGTGTCATGGTGGAAAACTACGAGGACTGAAACTGCAATACTAGTAAAATACAACTTTTATGAGAAAGTTATATTACAAGGGGCATTCCTGTCAAGTCCAAAGACTTATACATAACAAGGACGATCGATGCAATTAGTCTATTAACTTTTAGGGACTATTTCTGCCAAGTCCCCAAAGTTATTTAACCACAAGGACCATGGATGCAATCAAACATAACACCATGAGGGGTTGAAATTGCCCAAACCCCAAACCTTTCACCCAACGTTTGAATCACTGTTTATCTTCCCAAGTGATTTCCCACCAAATCCTTATAACCCCACCCCTGTCATTTTTTGGTTTGACTTTCCATAAACCTCTTCCCAAAACACTCAATCCCACAAATTACCCAAGAGATTAAACCTCACCCTCACCTCCACTAAACCCCTAAATCCTATTTGGCAATCCCACTCTTTTCAAGGTCAATCCAACGATGGGTATGAGTTCAAGAAAGCACAAGGGACTTCAACGGCCAAGATTGAAGCTGTGAACCTCTCACAACACAAACACAAGAGGACCCCTGGACATCTATAAAAGAAGAAGAAGGATGAACAGTGGAGTGAGTAGTTTTTTTTAGAGTTTTTAAATTTCCTTTGTATTTTTTTAAATTTCGTGTACTGTTGCAATTAAGATTTTTTTAATCCTTTATTTTCAGTTGTACCTCTTGTTATTTCACTTGTACTTTCCATTTCTAAGCAATATAAACTAGTTGTGTTGAGTTTGTTCTTAAATTTTCAAGTAATAAGCCGAATTTAGCTAATAAGCTTGTAATAAGCTCAAATTAGCTTATTCTATCTTCTCTTGTTTTAAAAGTGTTTTAATATCACTAGAAGCTTTTTAAAACTGTTTTTAGTCTATTTTAGTTCATAAGTGTTCATTTGAGTTCAAATTTGGAGGCTATTTGGAGAAATAAGCTAATTCAGCTTATTGAGCTTTAAGCTCATTGGTTTAGAGGCTAAGGAGCCATTAGGTTCATGTTTTAAGCCACTCATTCAACAAGAGTGGCTAGTATCTGAGACTTCAATTTCAGGTTTAATCATCTTTCATTCATTTTAGTTTTCATCTAGCTTATTTCATATAGCTTATTGTAATGTTCTTGAATGCTTAATAATGTCTAATACTGTTTACATATCCTAGAAATACAATTGCCTTTAAGTAATAATAGTTAGGATTCATTAATTTTCATTTCTGTCAAATCTGTCATAGTAAGTAGAAGTAGCTAGGTGAGAAAGTAGCTTAATTCTACAAATAAGTTGTAGGTTTTAGTCCTAAAATAGCTTAAGAAGGTGATTTCTAGTGTGAGTAGATAAAAGAATTTAGCTGATTTAGTTTTAAAAATAGTTCTTAAGTCCAATAAGTTTTGACAGTCATAGTTAAGGAGTGTTTGGTTTAAGTTGTATTTGACTCTTAAAGTCAAGAATTTACTGTCAATACTTTTTATTCACTTGAGGATTCCATAGTTAACAAGTTTAAAACAGTTTTAAAAGCTAGTTATTTGAATTACAAAGTTTTGAGTTTAAAAAGTTTATCTAGCACCAGGGGAGTTTTAGAGTGCAAAACATTTTAGACTTGAGTGAATTAAAGCATGTTAAGAGTTTAGTTTTAGTTAATGTAGGGTTAGTTACATGTAGATAGATAGTTTAAAGAGTTCTAATCTCATCATTTGCCCTGAACTAAAGGTTGTAGGTCAATTGCATCAGCAACAATAGTTGCATCAGCAACAACAATTGCTTATTCATTTTATAGTTGCTTTTTAGGTTTCAAAGTTAGGAGTTAGGATTTAGTTTTTAGTATCTCAATAGTTTTCCATTAGCTTATTACATTTCATCACTTAAGTTTCATTTACAGGCTTTTAGAATAGCTTAATTTTCTTACAAAAAGTGGTATGGCAGAAGTTTAGGATTTTAGCTTATATTCATTTTGAGTTTTCATTTCTAGTTGTAATTGATAAAAACCTTTTATCTAGGTTAGATCCATATCAATAGTTTAGCTTATTTCCAAGATTTCAGCTTTTAAGATTTAGAAATAAGCAAGTTAGCTTAATAGGAAAAGCTTAATCTTAGTTTAAGCTGAAACTTGCACTTTTTAAGATCAATTTTCTTGATATTCTTGTTAAAATTTAGCTTATCTCTTTTTAGAAACATTAAGCACACATCTTAAGCTACATATAGCCTCTTTTAGTTTTCACTTTCATGTAGTAATAAGCTAGAAATAAGCCATTAACTAGAAAAGTTAGTTAAAGCCTTGTTTCTGTAACAGATTTTAAAATGCTTATTTTCTAGCTTATTCAGTTGATAAAAGTAGCAAGTGCCTTTGTTAAAGTTGTAGAGAATAAGCTCCTTTATAACTTTGTAGTTTTAAGTTTTAGCTGAAATTCACTTTTTCAATAAGCCAAAAATAAGCTAGATCGCAGGGTTTATTTGGTATTTTCTTAATAGTTCAGGGTTACCCGTTTACATTAGAGTGTAACTTTTCAGTAGTTACCCCGCCTACCCTTAAATTTAGTCTTTTACACTTTCTACCCTATCTTTTTAGGTTAAATAAAATAGGATTTATATTTTTAATTTTAGTTTTATAAAATTAGGTTTAGGATTTTAATTGACAAAATTAGGACTCAATTAGTTTATAAAAATTAGGGCTTTTTGTTCCATTAAATTTCTGCACCTTTTAAGTAGTTAAAAAGCATTTTTCCTTATTTTTCCAGTTTAATTTGTATTTTCTAGAAATTTAAATAGGTTTTAAGTAATTTCTTTTTCTTTAAAAAATCATAGAAAATAGAATAATAGTTGAAAATTTTTAATTCTTTTTGTGAAAATTTTCTTTTTAAATCTAGTATTTTTGAAAAAATAAAAATAGAATTTTAGTGTTAATTTTTAGAAAAAGTTTATTTTAGTTAATTCATTTAAAAAAAAAAAATCATATAAAATTCAAAAATAGATAAAAAAATCTAATTCTTTTTCCTAAAATTTTCTTTTTAAATTTGTGATTTTTAGGTATAAAATTTGTTAAAAGTAGTGCCTTAGATTTTAAATTCTAGTTTTAGCTCACATTTTTAATTCACGTTTGTTAATTTTTCGTGCTAGTTAATTGATTTTAGTTTCTTAAATTCTCTCTATAGTTTAATTGTGCTATTAAATTCTTAGTTTAATCCAAAATCCAAAAATTCAAACTCCAATCTTCTGACTGTATCGATTTTCCAGCACAGCCTCGTTGGGGATAAACGACCCGGGAACATTCTATACTACTTCTCGGTTTATTGATCTTGTTGATTTTGACTTATATTTATTTGTATATTTTGATCTTATATTATATCATTTAGTGTAAATGTCTACGATCAGGTATCCATTTCTACACAATCACGTTTCCCTAGACATCTTGCAGCAATTAAGAAGTTAGTTTTATAGTGCCTAACGCGCACCACACCTCAACAAGAAGCAATATTAAAAGGATTTACAAACTATGTTTCTTGCAATCATAAGCAACACTAATTATCTCGCCTAAAAGTTAAAGGAAAGCGTAAGAACAATAATTATCAATACAATTAAGACATATGAAAGTTTAGTGGGATTAGAAGATCCTCACTTGATTAAAAAATGGAGTTAAGGATGGTTACAAGAGGGTTTTCTGAACACCCTAGATCGCCATATATTGATTAAATAAATCGTACTCTAAATATGACTCCGAGTTCCACAACTAAAAAACCCTAAGTAGAGTTTGTATATATAGTCCTATATAGGCGGCGACGACATCTCCTGGTAAGTTGCGGAAGCCGTCTCCACGCCGAATCTTTTAGGGGTTTCATTAGGTCGGCTACTTCAAACACGTCACCAGATATCCAAACGCCGTCTCTTTGACGTCCTGACGCCGTCACAATGTTTTATGACGCCGTCTCCAGCCGCTGTATAGCTTTTCTTCATCGAAATTGGTGTAGAGTTGTAATCTCGTCCGTTTCTTCCTAAACTGAGCCCAAGTCACGTGTATTTCCTCTAAATTCCATCCAAGTGCTAAAAATACAAAACGAAATGATTAAACGCGTATTTAGAGCATATTTGCATGATTTAGGGGGTTAAATGGCCCCGAAAAAGTGTATAAAATGACACATCATTAGTTACCAGAATGTATTTCTTTCCACTGATACTTTCAACCCGCATAGGACCACATAAGTCCATATGAAGCAAATGTAACCGTCCTTTTGAACTTGGAATAGTTTTTTTCTTGAAGGTGCTTCTCTTTGCTTTACCCATTTTATATGATGAACAGAGTTGATCCTTTACATACTTCAACTTTGGTAAACCTTTCACAATGTCATTTTTGAAAAGTAAGTTTATAGTGTCGAAGCTAACACGAGAAAGACGACGATGCCATAACCATGCTTGAGTTGATGAAGCTTTTGCCATGAAACAGATTGGAGTTGGTGAAGATGATTCTTAAAGAGCTATTATATAGAGATCAGATCCACGATTTCCCATAAGTAGGTCATTTCCCTGAAGAACTCTAACAAAGCATGTAGATTTCTAAATGCAACTTCCAAATCCGCATCACAAATTTTACCAACGGAGAATAGATTGTGATTGAGGCCTTCGACGTAATAAACCCTTTTGATCATGACATTCCCTTGAATCAAATCTCTGTTTCCTGGTGCAAATTGATCATTTTTGAACCGTACCGTACCCAGATATTTCTCTACGAAATTACATAACAACTTGAGGTTTCCTATCATGTGTTTGTGCATCGAGAGACGATGATGAATCTGATGATTTGTACGATCTGCAAAAAAATTTGAAGACGATGGAGAGATGGACAAATTGGATCCCATTTTGTGTAATGGTTCCGAGTTAGTAGTATTCCTAGATTTAATATCTAAAGGTAAACTATCACTCGCTAACCCATTGTCATTTTTAACCTTGGGTTGCCATTTATATCCCGAAGGACATTATTTCTCTATCCACCAAGTCCATGCGTTACTAGTTTTCTGATATAACATCCTAAAGTAACTCTAAGATTTCCAAAGCAACTGTTTTCTTATGGGGTGTTACAACAGATTGGTTCGCTTGTATTGTGGGTTTCCTAGTACTAATTGGCACTACATTAGGATTCTTAGTTCTAACATTCATGTCACTGATAAACTTAGATACACAAGCATCATGATTTGAATTAAACACATATTTTTACAAGTAACACAAACAACTTTAGCATTTGAAGTCTTAGCATTCAAACTATCATTACACGCAGTTATAGACTTTATTTTATTTAAAAAACTAGAATACCTATGGTGGTCTTCTACTTTCTTCTTTATAATCATCACTTGACTATTATTTGGCATGACCTTATCTTTCATTTGATTGCTCTTAAGTTGTGACATGCTAACACTAGTGTTTTGAATTACTCTTGTAGAAGTAGACACGCGAGGATTAGAATTTTTAAAAGTCTTGGAAAACTGAGGTGTTCTAGCTTGTGTTGAAGTGTTTAGTCTATACATTCCTGGTTTAATCACATTCGTGTTTCTTTCAGCTTGTTTTTGATTTTGAGGTAAAATATGTGGAGTGACTGGTTTTGATAAATCCTTTTTCTCATTAGCCTTAGGAACAAACCGTGATTGTGGAAGAAATTGTATTTCAAGAGAATTCACAAAAAGAGACGATTTTCTCAAAACTGATGACTTTTGAAATTTAAAAGCATTTGATTGTCGAACAACTGATGACTTTACAAACTTAGTATCTACATATTTCCCTTTTGGTTTATTCAACAGCGTACACATTTCAGCATTCACAATTGTCTTGTATTGTAACCGAGCGTTCAAATCATTGATTTCAATCGTTTTACGGTTGAGTTCAGCAATCAGAGAATCATTTTTCGCTTTCAAAACTTTCTCAATATTCTCTGATGTGAAAGATTGCTTAACCCAAGAGTTTTCACAAACACTCTTTTCTTTTGCATTTTGCAAAGCAAGTTCAAGATTAATGTAATGTTTCTCTATTTGTGCAAAACTTTTGTCATGATCTGGTTTATGACGTTTGGAAAGCTCATTTTCAAGACATTCACATTCTTGATTTTTCTCAAGATATTTGCATGCCATATCACAATATTCATCAATATCATCCAAAGAAAAAAGAATAACATACACAAAATCCCTAGGGAAAAATTATTGCAAGAAAATATCATCGACTTTTGGAAAATATGTTTTTTCATGTTCAAGTTGAGATTTGAGATCATGTCATCAACTTCTTTTTCAACAGATTTAACATATTTCAAGTCTTCAAGCATTTCTTATTTTAAAGCATTTTCAAAGATTCCAATATTTTTCAAAGTTTTGTAAGCAATTGGAATTAACATATTGTGTACAAGCAACTTTATGTCATGTGTAATTGGATTATGTCAATTAATTTCACGTTGTTTCCAGTCCGTTTCAACAATGGATTTAATGTTGCCCACATTGGCTTGAACATCTTGGAAAGCATATATACTTTTGCTTATTGATTTGTGCTTATGCAAATATTCGATGTTTTTGACCAGATTAGTTGGTTTCTTCTGAAAAAGGGTTTTGAAAATGTTATTTTTCACTTCATTTGAAAAATACAATTGCTCACGAGACTTTTTGTTGTTGTGAAATGAAAAGATCACAAAGGTTATTTAGTTTTGTAAAATCATATGGTTTTACTAAAGTACTAATTTGGATATATCTTTTCTGCCAAGTTGAAACTATTTCTTCACTTTCAGGAGGAAACATATCGCAAGATCATTCTTGTCATATTTGAAATTATATAAGCACTGTTTTTCCATTGAGCTTTCTTGAGGTACTTAGGATTTCCTAAACTTATCAAACATCGACATTATAATGAATCTTGTTTTAGGAATTGGCATAAAGGTATGTGGCCGATTCGACTCGTTTATAAAACATGTTACTTAAAAAATTTTTCTTGACTTGTTTTCTAAATCAATTTGTTGATTTATGTCTTATCTTCCTTTCTTTAAAAATCTTCTTGGTTCTTCCTTTTCGTTTGTAATTTTTCGAAAGCTGTCTCTCTTGCATAGAAATATGATTTACTAGCTTGGCATTTTCTTCTTTTACTAAAGACATTCTGTATGCTTCTGTTTTCAAATATTTTTCATTTTTATGAGTATTACATGCCAGTAAATCAAGAGCTTCTTTGCATTTGAGTTCAACTGCTTTTTGTCTTTATGATATGTTTGAAAAGTTTTGTACATCTCAAACTTAATTTTGCAATATTTAAGATCAAGCTTGTATTTATCAAGCTCTTGAGTAAGAGACGTGTTTGCTTTCTTTAATTGTTTTGAATCTTTTTGTTCCCATCAGCATCTAGTTTTAAGTTTGCAATTAAAGAAGCAAGCAAGACACGTTTATTCTCAGGTTCTTCAACATTTTGGTCATCCTTTCTTTCATTATCACACATATCCGTTGAACTAGGAATGACATTACTAACAACCTCTTCCACCACATATGTGTTATTAATGGATTTATGTTGCTCAGAATGCTATTTTCAGTGGCTAACACATTATAGTCATCGTCTGTATGTACCTTTTCCAATTGCTCAACATCATACGTAGGTCCAGAATTATCATCGGTTGCATGTAAGACCGCCTGAATCTTTGCCATGTACATAATGTGATTCCAACTCTTGTTCATCCGACTCTTCATCTGTGTCTTGAAGCCATTCATTTTGCACTGCACTTAAAGGAATATCTTTTAATTCTTGCTTGCACAACATCATCTGTTCCTTGTGATATTGATAATCCTTGACCCTTTTTGGTTTTCTGTACTCCTTAGCAAAATGTCCAAACTCCTTGCATTTAAAACACTGTATCCCAGACTATTGAACTACTTGATTTCCTACAGTTTCTCTGTTCCCAGCAATTGTTACTGTCCTCTGATTCCTAAACTGCCCAGTATTTATGTCATTCCTAGTTCTTGGAGAAGTATCCACATTCGTGTTTCTGGTGTTTGATGAGGTTCTGAGGTTGTTGTTGGTAGGTTTGTAGATGTTTTTGAAGTGCTTTGCAATGAGTGCCAAACTTTTCTGTATTTGCTTATCCCTCTGAGTCTGTTCTTCATCACTGTCTTCTTCAGATGCTGACTCAAATTGAGGTGAAGGTTCTTTGACAATCTCTTTGCCTTTGTGCTTGGTAGTAGCATTTGATCTGGTTGATGTTGTTTGTCTTGATGATGGTACACGAGGTTTGTAAGGTTTTGGTGCTAGAGGTGTTTGGTGATATTCATCTAGATAGTTTTGAGTAGCAGCAACAAGTGCGAGTGGATTAGCATTCCTTGCAATTCTTTCAGCATGAATTTCATTGACTTCATTTTGGTGTTGTTTCAGAATGTCAAAGAGCGTGTGATAGGAGGCATTATCCAAATTGTTAGCTTGTTTAACAATTGTGACAAATCTTGACCATTCTGGTTGAAGTTGTTGTAGAAACTTCACATTTACTTGCATGTTATCAACCTTCAACTTGTTTCTCACCAGTTTATTCATCATTCTGTAAAATATTGTGTAGTATGACTCAATTGATTCCCCGTCCATTGAAGTAAATTTACCAAATTCCCAAAACAGCTTTGTCTTGACATCTTGAATGTTGATGGACTCTCCCTGCTGCAAATGTTCAATTGCAATCCACATTTCCTTTGCATTTGGACAAGCATCCACAGTAGAGCATATATTATTCTCAATCCCATTCAGTATCATATGAACCGGTATTCGCATAAGTTTTTTTCTCAGTATAACCTGGTTCCCTTGGTCTATCACCATCTTCAGGAGTTTCTGGATGTGTGATTTCAGTCATGATGTAGGGACCTTTATAAATGGTTTTCTTGAGTAGCTCTCTGTTTGGTTTGGTGTCAACGTATCTCATGAACCGTGACTTATATTGTGCGTAGCTACCCGAAGCAAGCATTGGTGGACGTTCCTTGGAACCAGCTTCCATAATGTCGTTATACGTTTGACTGTTTGATGAAGTAGACATGATGAAGTTGTAGATGGCATGTGAGAAGATTATGGATCTTAAAAAGATAAGTGGATGTGTTTTGGTTTGATGTAGTTGAAAGTGTTGTTGGCTTTTTGTCAATGTTTAAAGAATTCACAATTTTCGAAACTTTAGATTACGAAACTTTAGAGAAATAGAAGGTGGTGGATTTTTTCACTAAGTATGAAGCTTACAAGTAGGGATGGCAAAAAAAACCTGAACCCGATGGAGAAATTCAAAACCCAAAGTTTTTGGGGCGGGGTGGGACATGCTTATCGGGTTATGGGGCGGGTTTCGGGGTATTAACGAGGATTTTTATCGGGTTCGGGCGAGGACGGGGCACAACATCCTCAACCCGCCCTGCCCCGAAACTATATATACATATAGATCTATTATATTCATATATTTTTATGTTAGTGTTTACATAATAAAAACAATATTATCAAGTTTTTGTAGTTTTATATCTTTGGAAGATTGCAAATTGTGATTGGGAAAACTTTTTTTTGTCATATTTTAAAAAGAAGTGTTGATTTTTTTAAGCATGATTTATTATTATTTATGTTTAATTTGTTGAAAACTTAATAAAGCTAGTTATTAATATATTAACAGTGGGTTTTTGATTCTTCACATTATTGCATATAATTAAATTGATAAAATATGATATAAAAGGCGCCCTTATAAGATCCCCAACGGGGATCATAGCGGGTTTGGGGAAGCACCTCGCCCCGATGGAGCCCCGATAAGATCCCCAATGGGGATCGAGGCGGGTTTGGGGTGTGATTTGCTAATCGGGTTTGGGGATGGAGGGTGACCGCTCCACCCCAAACCCGCCTCATTGTCATTCCTACTTACAAGAATGAAACAACCAACCCACTTTTCATGTGTAGAAAGGGGTATAAATAAGCTTGAAGCCCTAAGAGGGACGCCTATGTCTTTGATCATGGGCCGAGCTTGGCTTTGGTTGGGCTTTTGGCACGTAACACGTACAAAATTAGATTAAACCTCGAGCCCGTGATCCCGACTAGCAAATTACATGTTATACAAAGTTCCTAAAACGTAAAGACCCGTCATATTTCATAATAATTTTTACTTCCTTCGACTCGCTATTTTGAGGCTAACAAGGGTGATGCACAAAACACACGCATTCTTCTTTATTATGTCCTTGTAAACTGATCGAGGTTTTGTGGTAATACAATATAATCGTTAGGTTATACTTTGTGGGTTTTCGGTTCATTGTAGTAGTATCTCGTGTTTATGTTATTTGCTACTTGTGCTTGATATAACTCGCAATCTAGCGTTTCGCGATCGAATTTCGAGTTTGTTATCGTAATTGTCCATCGCTCTTATTTTGCAAAAAGTAAGAGAGTGAAAACGCTAACAATTATGTTTTCTTTAAAATATGTATTTTTTGTCGATAGACAATTAAATGTGGAACGAAAGGAGTAACAAACTACAATGATTAAATTCCACGTAAACATTGTGACCGGATGTAACGGTGAGTAGCTTCGTCACCGTCAATTCTTTGTGACATTGTCCTTGTTTATATAGGTCATGCATATCAAAATATATTTACATTTATATCATCAAATTGATCATAAAACACTAGGCGACGGTGCGGGTTGAATTTAGGTTTAAGTGCTGAGACGCGTGGTCGGCATTTCAAAAGAAACCAGAACAACTCAAACTCGACATGTTTAACTAACCAAACGAATTTCATATCGATTATATAAACAAGTTGGCACATGGCAAGTTAAACTAGTTACACAACCTAAACAAGTTGATAAGATGACCCAGTTAATCCAATTAAACAATGTAACTCGCAATAAATTTATATATTGTCGAGCTAACCCGTTCAACCCATTACCCGTCCGACCTGAAAATGACATATAGGAATATCTCATAATCGGGTTACATGAGTTGATCCGAATATGGCTAAAAAACTGTTTAGACTCAACGACGACCGATTTGTTTTACAAATGATATGAGATGAGATTATGTTTGTGTTGTGTCGAGATTTTCACTTCTAAGAATAACCAACTTGGTGTGTATCCAATTATGTCAATATCAACGAAATATCTCTCGCGCTCATTCACGACATTTAACCGGATACAAAATATCTGGTGGCATAAACAATGACTACCAAACATAAGTAAATACTCCTTATGTTTACTCACTTAAATGTCTTATGATCCGTTAAAAATAAAAATGAACACGTATTTTCACACATTCTAAAAAATGTCCACTTTATTATTTATGTTCGTTCCTTGAAAAATGTTCAGTTATTAGAATATCTACAATGCATCAAGTCTTCAAAGACATGATCATTTAATGCATAACACTTTAATGACTAATAGCTTTGTAGAAAAACTTATGTTTATCAAATCTTATGAAAAAAGTTTTGTGACAATGAAAAAAATAATCTTTCATTTTTTTAAAATAATAAAAAGCTTTTAATAATTTGACTCAATGTGGATGGTCTTTTATTTTGCCTTTATAATCAAAACTTGACTTAATTGCTTATTTTCAATCTATTAATAAAAGTGAAGTTAGAAATGATTTTTTATCGATCAAAACTTGCGTTAATTGCACATATAATAATTTGTCCACTTTTTGTTTGTGAATACTTTTTATTCGAGACGAAAGGAGTCATCATATAAAAAATATGTTACACGAGTTACATCAGTCCTAAAATATTCATTCAATTATCACAAACAAGTAGGGATGGCAAAAGCACCCGAAACCGATGGGGAAAACCGAAACCCGATCCGGTTGAGTTGGGTTCGGGGGCGGGTCGGCGGGTTCGGATGCGGAAAGGATTGCAGGGGGGCAGGGGGGGGCGGGCGAAGGTAGGGGAGGTACAGGTTATTGTAAAAGACTTTAGCGGGTACGGTTCGGTGAGGTTTTGTTAATACCGTCCCGATTACCGTATCCGTTTTACCCGAATTTGTTTCCCGCTTTATTGTTATTATAATTAATTTAAAGTATATATATTATTGCATATAAATTCTTCTTCCATTGTATTTTATATTTAAAAAATAACTTTTTCTATTATTTAAACACATTGAATGTTACATAAATATTCAAAAGCTGCTCTAAATGTATAATACGGTATTTGTTTTCTTTAACTTTTAAAAAATTTGAATATATAAGGGTGTTTTGCTTTATTTTTCGATGAATTTTAGTGTGCCCGTCATTTTTCTATAAAAATATTCAATTGGGAATACCCATATCCCGCGGGGGAAATGGAAAAACGAATGAATAATATTAACGGGTACCAAACGATGTAATGGGGAGGTACGGATGTGGATATTATAAACGGGTGCGGGTACGGGTACACTAAAACCCGCCCCGAACCCGACCCGTTGCCATCCCTACAAACAAGCACCGGTATCAAAAAAAGGTTTTAGGACTGAGTAGATCTGATATATGTATCAATCATATCAAGATCATGGAAGATGAATGATAACGACGACATTCAATTGGATAACAGATAGTGTGTGGCCATAACTTGCGACTAACATGCGTACGAAACGATTGACAGTGACGGCTACTGTCTCGGGTAGGGGTGTTGATCGGTTCGGTTAATTCGGGTAAATGTTTTTTTTGGGTTAACTCGAAAACCGAACCGAACCGAACTAGAATTCAACCGAGAACCGAATTCGAATTCGGTTCGGTTCTCGGGTTGACCCGAATAACTCGAATTTCCCTATTTTTTTATAAAAAAATTAAGAATCACATAGATTTTTAATAAACAAAAAATTATTATTAACATAAAAAATATTTTTTATATTATGATAACATTTTAATTACTTCTTATTATTCTTATTTTAAGTATACTTCTTATTTGATCCTAACACACTCTCTCT
>BQNB010128063.1:0-19340 GCA_026074375.1 Tanacetum coccineum | reverse complement strand
TACATAGTCAGTTGTATTTATACATCTAGGCTATTATCCTTTATAGGCTGCAAAGATCCATTCAGATTAAGGAACCACACATAATCACAGCAACTAAAACATTTAAACTCATAGCATTATTTTCACCCCAAGAAAACATAAGAAAAAGGGGTTATGAAACTCACCTGATGCTAAAGCAATTCCCAAAATCCTCGCACACAGCTAAACAACAAAATAACACGTGTTACACGCTACTAAGCCAAAAGTTTAAGCACATGTTACAATCATATGATGGATGTCTAAGGTGTTTATTTACCCTCATGGGTCACACCGACACCATGCCCAACATTTACCAATTCGTTTACACACTTTTTCTTTCTTTAAACCGATCAAATCACCTCCCTTTTTAATTAATTAATTTTTTATATATTTTCCTATACAAATTCGTATTTACTATTTATGTATACAAAAAATATATATTTTTTATCTTTTATTAGTTAATTAATTACCTTTAATACCTTAAGTTTTTATAAAAACCTAAGCTAATTTGGTAAACCATTTTGCTTATAAACTACTTTCTAAAAATAACTTTTCATTTCCAAATTCACTTTCTATATATGGAAAGTTTACTACCAACTTCCATATTTCAACCACATTATTCCTTTCCCTTATCACATACTTCCTATAAACGTTTAATCCTTAAAACCAAGTATTGATGTAGCTATGCATGCACACGTCTTTCATATCCATTATCACCACACGTGAACGAATGGAATACTTAACACCAAACTCAAACACACTCAAAATGAGATGCCCATACACCTCAAAATGATATCAAGCACATAATTAACTCACTTAGCCCACATAAATTCACATAGCACAACACTTACACACTTAAAAACTAACTCTTAGCCATTTCTAAAGGTTTAAACTAACCTGCTCAAATCACGGTTGTCACAGCGTGATTGTTTGCGCTTAAATAGGTATTAAAGAAAACCTATACGCGAAGTTTTCGTTTTATAGTCAAAGAATACCCTTAGCAGTTGTAACTCCAACGGTAACCTAGCAGTAGTAAGTAGCCTGGCAGCACTAACTTTTGCCTAGCAGTACTAACTTTTGCCTAGCAATACTAACTTTCGCCTAGCAGTACTAAGTAATGCCCAGCAGCATTTACTTTTGAGTTACCAGTTTTAACCTCAATCTCATTCCAAAAAACATTTCCATCATCAATTTTGATTCCCACAAGCTATCTTTCTGTTTTTATTCTTACTCAATGCTTACAGTATTAATTATAATAGCAGAACTAATTATACTTACCAGTATTAAGTTAGGCCAACAACACTAACTTTAATTCAAACATTAGCTATTGTTCCATTCCATTTCAAGCATTATTTGTGCAAAATCTGCTGCATATCCACACAACTAACCTCCCCTTAATAAATACTTCAGAGGTTAAGCATTACAATACTTGCAATCAGATATTGAAATCTACCAACATCAAATGCCTTTGTAAGTAAGTCTGCAACATTGTGATCAGTATGAATCTTGATCACTTGTACTAATTTCTTCTCATATGAATCCCTGATGAAGTGATGTCTAATCTTAATGTGCTTAGTCTTTGAGTGAAACACTGGATTTTTAACTATGCAGATGGTGCTTTAATTGTCAATGAAAATCTTGGTGTTCATGAAGTTGTATCCATAATCAAGCAATTGATTTTGGATCCACAACACCTGTCCACAACAACTAGATACAGCTACATACTCTGCTTCAGTAGTAGAGTTGGCAACTACAGTTTGCTTCTTGCATTGCCATGAAATTAATCTACTTCTAAGAAATTAAAAACCTCCTGTTATGGAATTCTTATCTAAACTTGCACCAGCATAGTCACTGTCAGTATAAGCTTTTAAATCAAATGGTGAGTCCTTAAGATACCAAAGGCCCAAATTAGGTTGACCTTTCAAGTATCTAAAGATTCTTTTTATAGCATGAAGATGTGAAACTTTAGGTGTGACTTAAAATCTTGCACAAGCACATACAACAAATATTATATCAGGCCTTGAAGATGTTAAATACATCAATGAGCCAATCATTAATCTATATAAGTGGACATCAACATCTTCAGCATTTTCATCCTTCATCAAAGGCTTTGAGATCTCTATAGGTGTACTTGCTGTCTTCATAGTTGAAAAGCCAAACTTCTTCAAAATTTCATCCACATACTTGTCTTGACTGATGAAAATTCCATCATTTTTCTGTGTTACTTGTAGTCCTAAAAATAAGGTAAGCTCACCCATAGAGCTCATCTGGAACTTCTTATGCATTAATTTCTCAAACTCAGTGCATAAACTCTTCTTAGTGGATCCAAAAATGATATCATCTACATAGACTTGAACTAGTAGAATATCACCTTTGACCTTTTTAATGAATAAAGTCTTATCAATTATTCCTCTCTGAAATCCATTGTCCAATAAATAGGTAGATAAAGTCTCATACCAAGCTCTAGGAGCTTAAGGTAGACCATATAATGCCTTTTCTACCTTATAAACTCTGTCAGGGAAGTGTAAATCTTCAAACCCTAGAGGTTGACAGACATAAACTTCCTCTTCAATCTTGCCATACAGAAATGCACTCTTCACATCCATTTGGTACACAACAAAGTCTTTTAATGAAGCATAGGCTAAGAATAGCCTAATTGCTTCAATCCTAGCAACTGGAGAAAAAACCTCATCATAATCTATTCCTTCTTCTTGAGTGTAACCCTGTGCAACCAACCTAGCCTTGTTCCTGATTATAATGCCTTTTTCATCTTTCTTGTTCCTGTGTACCCATTTAGTACCAATGGCTCTTTTGCCATATGGTAAATCCACCAAGGTCCAAACCTGTTGTAACTTGAACTGCAGAAGCTCGTCTTGCATAGATTCTATCCAGCTTGGATCTTTTAATGTTTGGATTACCTTTTTGGGCTCTACTTGTGACAGGAAACATGCAAACAGACAATTTTGAAAATCTTTGTGATTGATCCTCTGTTGCACTGAACTAAACATACCATGCTTAGTCACACTCTTTTTCATCCTTCTGGTTTGAGGTGTTGAATGTAAATCTCTAATTATTTGTTCAAATGGACGATCCTTATGAATTTTGGTAGTTGGAATAGGACTGACAGGCATGAATGTATCTAAATTGTTCTTGTCAGCCTCTGCACCAACACTTTCATCATCTTCTGAATAGACAATCTCTTCCAAATTAGGCATATTTGGATCATCAGCACATCCATAGACTATATTCTCATCAGCAGCATTATTTTCTATGTCAACAACATTAACAGTTGGACTAACAGTATTAATGTTGTTAGTGTTGTTGACATTTTCATCCTGGTATTGATTAACTCTTGGCTCTTCTGTATTAGGCACCTCACTATCTTTATTCTCTGGATCTTTAGCATCCTTCTTTTCCTCCTCCCCTGATGGTTTGAATCCAGCATCAGGAGAATCCTTTGAACTAAAAGAGAATGGTAGATTTTGAGTACATAATGGTAGCAGTATATACTCATGACTAGGTACTGTCTTCATCTCAGCTTGACCTGCATCTATATATTCTTTGGTACCTGCATTACCATTAGTTTGATTCCCTGCAACAACTGGCTTATAATTCATAGATTTTGTCAGTGTATCAATATCAAAAATCCATTCTGGTCCACTCCCTGCAATAGTAGGTTTATTTTCAAGAAAAGTAATATGCAAGCTCTCTTCTACTATCCTGGTTCTACTGTTAAATACTCTAAATGCCTTGCTATTCACAGAGTATCCAACAAAGAATCCCTCATCAGCCTTCCCATCAAACTTACCTAGGTGGTCTAAGGTATTAAGAATAGTAACAGGACACCCAAATGGTCTCATGAAGCTTAAGGCAGGTTTTCTACCTAGAAAAAGTTCATAAGGGGTCTTGTTGTGAGGCTTAATTACTAACACCTTATTTTGGACATAACAAGCAGTATTAACTGCTTCAGCCCAGAAAGTTGTTGGCAATTTTGAATCAGTTAGCATAGTTCTAGCAGCCTCTATTAGTGTTATATTCTTCCTTTCAGCTACTCCATTTTGTTTTGGAGTCCTAGCAACACTAAATTCTCTCTTAATCCCTTTCATCTCACAGAACTGATTCATTTCCTTATTCTTAAATTCAGTTCCATTGTCACATCTGATTATTTTAACTTTGTGATTTATTTGATTTTCTATTCCTGTTATAAAAGCTTTAAGGATTCCACTGGTCTCATCCTTAGTTGCTAAAAAGAAAACCCAACTAAATCTACTAAAGTCATCTGTGATAACTAGGCAGTGCATCTTTTTCATTATACTCTTTACAAAAGTTGGACTAAATAAATCCATGTGCAACATCTATAAAGGTTGGCTGATGGAGCTCATAGTTTTGGTCTTACAAGAGGCTTTATGTTTCTTTCCTTTCTGACAAGCAACACATGTCAAGTTTAGTATAGTTTATAAATTTACATGGCCTAGCCTTCTATGCCATAGCATTGATTCATCAAGTGTGGCCTTTGCAACAAGACAAGTTAAACACTCTTTAGGAACAGTATTCTTCATATCAACACTGTACATATTGTTCTTTCTAGGAACTTTAAATATAACTGCTTTTATAAGCTAAACGTTAAAGTCAGGAATACGAACAAAACATCTAGTGTCAGTAAAAAGAACACTGTTTTTTGTCACACATCTGTGAAACACTAAAAAGGTTAAACTGTAACTCCTTGACAAAGTACACATCCTCAAAATCAAGCTTACCAGTTTTAAGAGTTCCTTTACCAGTAATTTTCCCTCCTTTGGCTCCTCCCCTAAAGGTAACATATCCTCTATCAAATTCCTTAAAGTCTGAGAGATAGGACATGTTCCCTGTCATGTGCCTTGAGCATCCACTGTCAACATAGCCTTGATCTTCTTTTTGTAGATGACCCTGCACATAAAAATAAGGAAATTAGTTTCCTTTGGGGACCCAAGCCATCACTGACTTAGATCTGCCTCGTGCATCAACATAATTATGTCTCTTCAAAGTAATTGATGCACTATTAAGTTTGGTAGGTCTCCAAACCCAACATGCTGAGGCCTTAACAGCATTAACCTGATTTTCCCTCACAGCATTAACTACTGTTGAATTTGGCCTAGCAGTATTAACTGCTTTTGGCCTAGCAGTATAAAATTTTCCCTTAGCAGTATTAACTTTTTGGCTAGAATTTTTGTTAGTTAATGTTGTTCTTATTTGATAGGGCCTTGGTATGTTCTTAAATACACATACCTTTTTTTAATAAAACGAGCTTAAATGATCAAAAACGGACTTAAAATGCCAAATATATGCTTGTTTTGTGTTGTTTACTGTGCAGGTAACGGATATTCACAAAAAAGACAAAAAAAATGAACATAACCAAGTAGTGACTAGAAGAGCATGAGATTACGAGTCTGACTGTGCCTTCGTTTTCTTAATTGGGTAGGCGCCGACACTATTTATATGGGTCGGGCTGACCCATATTTATAAGGTCCAAGAATAATCAACTCTTTAAACATAACCCATCCCAAGACCAAGAGAATGACTTGGCCCATCAACATAATTGCAAATCAGGAAGCCCAAGTTAGATTATAACCTACTATTCATGCTTATAAAAGAAACGCAGCCAAGGATGGAGAATGATTATCTTTACTTTACTTTTTTTTCTTTTGTTTCTTTTATCTCTTAGCAGCAGTAGGAATAGGATAGATCATTTTCTTATGTATTTTTGATTCAGTTCATATGTTACAACTTTGATATCGATGTGTAATGATCCGTTTGAGGTATTGAAGGGTATGTTTCCAGAATAATTTTTGATAATGTTCTGATCGGTTTGAGAAGTTTCACTAGTTTATCTTAATATTGCAATCAAAAGATTTTAGCTCGATTTGAAAGGAAAAAGGTGCAACGTGTTGCTGTCATCCACCATCTTGGTGTTCGGACCAAAAAGCAAACCAGCCGACACTTTTTCTTTATTGTCATTTTTAGTTACAATATGTATTAAATAATATCTTAAGTATTGCCTTTCATTTTTATATAATTAATGTGTTTGTTTTACCCGAACAAATGCTTGCATTCTAATTTTACAACATTTCAATCAGTAGTATAAATTGTTTATGTTTAACAGATTGTTTATTTTATTTGTGATGGCAATACCTTTTCAACTCATGAGACGTGGAGCTTATGGGTCTAATAAGCTCACTTAATATCTTAAGTTTGACAAACTTGAGTATTTTGTTAGTTTATTAGATCGGGTGGTTTTATTAATATCGGTTTGACATTCGGGGTTCTAAATCTCTTCTATTTTCAATAATAATTAGTGTAGTATAATTTAGTTTTTTTTATGTCTTTTATTACTTTGTTGATTAATATGCTTAGTGAGTAGTTTTCTTTTTTATCTTTGTTAAGTTGTTGGTAAATAGTGAATTAAGTGTGGAATTTAATAAAAGTGATTAATGATAAATAGTTTGCAATAATTATTTAGATTAAAGTTTTGTTTAGTCGAACGGGCACAATCCGCAAGATTAAATAGACTTAAGTTTAGCAATTAATTTCTCATTGAAAATTCGTTTTCAATATTAAGTCAATTGTTTTGGATTTCGGTTTAGCCTTTTTATTTTTAGCATGTGTAGTTGTTAATAATGGCTCCATGTATTATTTTCTCGAATCTTCATGTCTCTCAGACACGCCTTTTTAGGGTCTAGTATACATAAAAGACCTATTCTGCTATGCAGTGTAGTCGCCGAAGTGTCTTGCACTCTACCTCATATTTCCGCCCTACACGAACCGCGCCTCACACTCTGCCTACCCCTACTCCTTATTATACCACGCGTTACCACGTCGTTTCTTATTTTGCAATCGTAATTGCCTTAATTGTTAAATTGCCTTTTTCATGCTTTTATATTTTTTTAGTAGATATAGAACCAAATCAAAAATCTTTAAAATATTCAAAATCCCGATCAAAAACTTCAACACGAAGTTCAATTCACGCCTCGTCGAAACAAAAACGAAGAGAAAAGAAGAAACAGAAACGACTAGAAGGGGTTACTTTCGAAGTCGATACTTCCGGAATTATATTTTATTTGTGAGTTGGTTTGTCGCTTGTTAAAAGCGATTTGCCGGTTCGCCTATATTATATATATATATACTATTGACTACGATCATTTTGGTGCCGCTGTCGGGGTGGCTGTGTTTCAAGTTATCGTTTGAAGATTGTTTTTTGAAGATCCTTCCTCAGAAGTTATTCTTGTTTTTGTGAATATTTTCGTATATAAATAAAAAAAATAAAAAAATATTATAAAGTAATCAAAAATCCAATAAAAAAACAACAAAAGAAACCGTGATGTCAATTGTTAAATCGGCTCACCTTTAGTTTAACAAACTATAAGAGAGGTATGAGGGTTGATCCAACGAACTTCGACCCGAAAGGAAAAGGTTTTTAAAATGCTTCGCGCTTACCCGCTCCTCCGCTTCTTTGTGCGTTTTTCTAGAGAGCTACCGTGTGTAACTTGACTTTCGGTTACCAAAAATATTGTGTTTGTTTTTAATAAAAATAATAAATTTCTCAAAAATATTCTTCTTTATCTCCCAATGGTTTAATTCTCATGGAATCATCCGACCAATTCATCTGTTTCTTCTGTGGAAGTCCGAGTGATGAATATGGATGTCTGATAAGTGCTTAATTACACATATCTTTTACCTCTAAAAACGAGCTTAAATGACCAAAAACAGACAAAAACTGTCTTTATCATGGAACGGTCGAAAAAAGTTACTAGCAACTATATACCTTATTTGTTCAGGCTTAATCTAATTTGTTTTGTAATTTTACTTAACAACCATTTACTTCCCTTTCCTAGCAACTAACCTTAGGTTTTACTCGAACGAGGTTGAGATCGAGTCATGCATGTCTATTATGTCGTTACGGCCACCTTGTTGGTTTATTACTTTTGGTGAAAGTTAGAAGATCCCTACCCTATATCATTCTTCATCCTAACCCTTAGTTAAACTCGAATGAGGATGTGATCGAATTATACATGTCTATTCTGTCGTTACGGCCATGTATGTATGATTCAGCTACCTTGTTAGTGTGGTACTTTTGGTGAGAGATTGTTATAATGATCAACCTTAAGCCTAATTACCTAATTTACCTTTTTACTTGTTTCTCCTTAGCTCTAGTGGTGGAGATATGTATCCTTGCCAAGCATATTATGTTGATCCCAACTCAGATCTTGCTAACCTTGTAAAAGGCTTAGTTATATTGAATAGATTCAAGACAACTATGCTAAAAACTTTGTTAATACTAAAGAGTATGCGGAATCTACTCTTTAATACTTAGAAGAATATCAATGTAACAGTGATTTGTATGAACAATGTAGTAAACTGTATGAACAATGATATAATCAAAAAGCTCCAATATTATTATGATGAATAATACGAGTACTCTGTCTAGTACTAAGGTTTATAACCTTGAAGCTATAAATGTGTCTATGTTGTGATTCTTTAAAACCAAAACCTAAGATCTCCTTTTATACACCAAGGAGTCCTTTACAAGATAACTACAAATCTTCTAAAATTCTACAAGATATCAACATATCTTCTAACTATATAAGATATACATTGAATAAGTCCATACATATCACTAAACACGTCTTTATCTCTTCAACAGTCTTAATCTTCATGCAGCAGTGTTAAGTCCTTCAGCAGTGTTAAGATAATACTGGCAGTATTAACTTTACTCTAGCAGTACTAACTGGTTAGTACTGTTAGTTATAACTCAAGCAATACAAATTTTGGCTTGGCAGTACAAAGTGGAACCTTAATCCCACATAAATTATAGAACTAATCACTACCAAGAAGCAAATAAGCGTAATAAGTAAAATGTTTACACCCTAGATTAGCTGAGTGATATGAGTGTTTTTATTTCTATATTTCGTGAGGTGCTTGATCTTGTATAGGTGATTAAACGAAAGAAATGCTTAACGAAAAAATCCTTAACTCCGGTTGGGATACATTTTCAATAAATTTCTAGAGTCTACTTGAGGACAAGTAGGATTCAAGTGGGGAATATTGATGACATCAAATAACGTTACATTTATACCATCATTTATCCTGAATTAATTACCCACTTTTATATAATTATTGCAAGAATTGTTATTTAATTGCTTAAAGTTGTCAGTTGCAGTAATTAAGGAGTGTTTTGTGAAGACATGCTAAAAGGAGCACATTTTGGAGCTTAAACGATGATATTTGAAGATTGCTTATTTTTGACTTAATACGCCGTATCCAGCAAAGAAGATACGGCATATCAGCACCTGGACTTCACAAGAAAACGCGCATACTCAATTCCCAATACGACGTATCCTACTGCCTACATACGCCGTATCCAGCCTGGATAAACAATCAAAGATCATATAATAAATATAAAGAAGGAAAATATTTGATTGATTGTGAACGTAGCACGCACTCCAAGGAAATTACCCCTATACGCCGTATTGACCTCATTCAATATGGCGTATCCATCAATTTTTTGAGACTATAAATAGAAGACTCAAAAACAATTTTTCAGTGTGCAAAATCATATTCTCTATACCATACACATAAAAGTCGATTTTCTAAAGTGAAGAAGAGCAGCCAAGGTCAAGCATCGATCACGATTCCATAGAAGACACTATGTAATTTCTATACTCTTATAATCATTTAATTTTTGGTATCGTATCGTAAACATTTGTTATTATTACCTTGGTGTAATTGATCAATGCTTTTTATAAATTACTAATGGTTGTGCTAATAACCCTCAGGTATTTAGCCCCCATCTTAATGATGATTGTAATTTTGGTTAGTTTAATCTGATTTGCTTAATTTATCATTGATTGTTTAATTATGTTTATCACCTAATACTTGTCTACATGTTTGAATATGCGACCTATCATTCAACTGGGTCTAGTGATACTGACTGAGTGATCTAGATACTGGGATAGCTCTCCATATCGTGCTTTATATTACTGGACCAATATGATCACAAATAATGTTCTATCTTGTCTTTAATATGACAAGTTGGATCGCATGTGACCCAATGTTTCATCAACAATACGTTCTTAATTATTGGTAAATACATAAACAGTGAACTACCATTATATTAAAATACATCAAACAGTAATGGTAAAGTCCCGTTTGGGCTAGGTTTAACAAGATCACCATTGCTTTAATCCCTAGATAGATTATAATTAAACTAAAAGGATGCTTTATTCAGATACGTTAATTGTGACATGATTCAACGTGTTTAGGTCTGAAGATGATGTCCCTCCTAAGTCTTAAGAATGATATGCCGCTTCGAGATAAGTAATCATTGCACTAAACAAACAAACCAGCATATAATCGGATTTAATATGGCTAATACAGTTTTCCATCATTTGGCTTGTACCAGCTCTTTTATCTTCAGTTTATTTCCTGCATGCTTATTTGTATTGAATTGATATTGCACCATCAAACTGTGCCCAGTCTCTCAAGCAAGAAAACCCTCATATATCATTAGAACTAGGTTTAGCAATAGGTTTAAAACAAGTAATTAGAAATAACTATATTAATTAGATAACTAAAATACTGATAGAAATAAGTTAACGATCTTGCTCACCCCCCCCCCCTTTTTTTAGTGGGGGGGTTTTTTCGAACACCGTTACTTACCATGAAACTCCACCCGATCGGTTACACTACCCGTTAAAGTGTTGTTTTAGGATATGTTAGCCTCAAAAATATTGAGTCGAACGAGAAGTTCATTCATTAGGAGTATTAGGTCTCGGTCATTTATATATTAATGTTGTAATAAGCTAGAACGGGAATCGGGATCAATTAATGTAATCTAATATGTCCACGTTTTCGGGCTAAAATCCAATAAACTCGGCCAACCCAAGTCAAAATCCCTTCCGGAAACATAGGTATAAATGCCCCTCTCCAAGTGTGGAGAGGGTGTTGGTCTCACAAAAACAAGAACGATGTGTGGTTATTTCAACAGCTTATTCTTTGTGGTTTCTTTCGTGGCGTAGACAAAAGCTTATTTTCAAGCTTTAGCTTATCTCATGATTGTCGCTTATTTGATACTTGGCTTATTATTTTTATTGGCTTACACGGTTTGAGCTCAAAGACAAAAAGGACAGTTTGTATTTGGCTAAAAGACAAGAGTATACTTTTTTTGTTTGCATTGCGAACTATACCCAACCAAAAGAAGGAGAACAATACCAGTCTCGTGAAGCGAACTCTACCATAGTTGTTTTGTAAGTCTGAGTTATAAGCGTTTCTTGTTTGGGCTAACAATACGAACAAAAAAAGGCGAACTATACGTTCAACATATTAGGCGAAGTATACGTTTGGTTTAGGCGAACTATACATCTGTGAAGGGCGACTTATACGTAAAAGAAAAACCACATGCGATTAATACAACACGAAAAACAAGTAAACGATTTATACATAAGCATAAAATGAAAAAAACGTGTTCGTTCGTGTAGTTTCGGGTTTTTCGGATTTGTGTAACGGTTGATCTGCGGGTCTTACTAATCTATACCATTTGTGATACGTGAGCCTTTTTACGATCATCGTGGTATTTTGGTTTTCAACGACGATAATCAACACGAGCTCGGCAAGAATAAAAATTCAAATCGTTGCATTTTATTTATATTTTGAAACGAAGAAGAACATAATAAAGTGGGAAATATAATTTATTATTAATCTAAATTTTCGAAATTACACTTTCAATCCCTGATTTAATACAGTTTTCATCATTCGTCCATTATATGTTTGTTAACCCTTATTGTTAACTACAACTTACACCGTATGCGTCTTCCAAGTTATAATTACACCGTTATTACCTAGAAGTGATATGGTTCTACACCGTTAGTACTTACAACTTTAATTAACAACCATTAAGCATTTAACTTGATTTTAATTACACATTAGATCCTGTTTATGTTTCTAATCAAACCGTTAAACATTTTACGTGCAAGGTGGTAGCCGTTTCATACGCTTTTAAGCTCATAAATCGTTTACAAAAGCTCAAGTTCTTCAACAACAACAATTATTGTTTCACGGTTTCTTCTTGATTTTGTAAAATCCTGCGAAAGATTCCATTCTTTTCTCGGTTTAAATCAAAGACTTGTAAAATCCCGTGAACGTTAATTGAATTCAATCCACAACAACAATCACTTTACCTGCTTAAGATCCTACAAATCATTTTCACTTCATAATTCAAAAATCATTCATCATGACTACTCCAATCACAACTTCCACAACCGACAGTCAAATGCATAACAACATCATGGCAGCTGGTTCAAGGGATCGTCCACCAATGCTTGCAACAGGACGATATGCACAATGGCGATCACGTTTCTTAAGATACATTGATACAAGACCAAAAGGTGATGCCTTGAGGAAATGCATTTTGGAAGGTCCATACCAACCAACTACTGTCACAATCCCAGCTGTTCCTGCAACAGAGAATTCTCCAGAAGTTCCAGAACGAACAACAGTTGAGACAATCTTAACTATGTCACCTGAAAACAAGTACCATTATAAATCAGAAAAGGAAGCGATTCATTTGATATTGACTGGAATTGGAGATGAAATATACTCAACTGTTGATGCATGCAAGACAGCTCATGAAATGTGGGAAGCTATCGAAAGGCTACAACAAGGTGAATCCCTCAACATTCAAGATGTCAAGACAAACTTATTTTGGGAATTTGGAAAATTCACCTCTCACGATGGAGAAACAATTGAGTCATATTACACAAGGTTTTACAAGCTGATGAATGAGATGATCAGAAACAATTTGACAGTTGATAAAATGCAAGTCAATGTTCAATTTCTTCAACAACTTCAACCAGAATGGTCAAGGTTTGTAACAATTGTCAAGCAACAACACAAGTTGGATGAAGTTTCATATCACAAGTTCTTTGACATTCTGAAACAATATCAAAAGGAAGTTAATGAACTCCGTGCTGAAAGAATAGCCAAGAATGCTAACCTATTAGCACTTGTTGCTACTGCTCAACCACATCAAGATCCATATTACCAAACATCAAAGTCACACAAATCATATGCACCAACATCAAAAGCCTCACTTCCAACCAGATCTCATGCAACTACAAGACACAAAGGCAAAGAGATAGCCAAACCAATCACACCTCTATCTGAGTCACCTTCTGATGAGACAGTGATCTTGAACAAGCTCAGAAGGATAAGTAAATGCAGAAAAAATTGGCTCTCATTGCAAAGTACTTCAAGAAACTCTACAAACCTACCAACGACAACCTCAGAACTTCCTCAAACACCATAAACAAAAATGTGGATACTACTCCAAGGTACAAGAATGACAATCAGACTGGACAGTTTGGGAATCAGAGGGCAGTGAATGTTGATGAGGCTAGGGACACTCTAGGTGGTCAAGTAGTGAAGCAGTCTGGGATACTGTGTTTTAACTGCAAGGAATTTGGTCATTTTACTAAGGAATGCAGGAAGCCAAAACAGGTTAAAGACTCCACGTATCACAAGGAAAAGAATGTTTGATGTGTAAACAGAGCTGAGAAAGTGTTTCAACTCTCCAAGCAAAGCAATCTTGACTGGCTAGCAGACCACGAAGAAGATAATGATGAAACAAGAGTTTGTGAAGCACATTACAGCTATAATGGCACAGATCACCAGTAGGTATCCTAATGCAGACTCATGCACGATTCTGTAGACATTGGTAACATAGGTATAATACGATACTGGATAAAAGTTTTGCCAAATGAAATACAACATTCTGAGCAATCTGAATCCATTAGTAACACATGTGTAGTGGAAATGGGTGATAGTAAATATAACACCCTGTATTTTCAAGTCATTGACGACATCGATAAATCCACAATGTACCTTTTGTATTTACGCATTTGCTTTGAATCATAAATGTTAAGCTAAATCGCGTAACTAAAATTAGCGTTCAATGTAAACTGCATCTAAACAATTAAATGTATTACACATCAAACAAGGTTAAGTAATTATTTAGAGATAATTATGTACTTTGTTTATCATTTTTATTTTATATCGTATACGTAAAGTAGTCATACGTTTCGCAATAAATATACGTTTAGTGCATACCCGGAAACTACCAAACTTTTTCTACGCCTCACAAATACTCACACTTAAACCCAATACATAAAATGCAAAATATATCATGTATACTTATAATATGCCGAAATCCTTGCCATTTGTACAAGTAGATATAAAAAACTCTTCATGTTGGTCAAATTAAACAACCATGCTATTCATTAAACCACACCATACCTCTTATACCACACCCCATGTCTTTGTTTCTTTAACCATGAACCATCCCCTAGACTCATAACCATGTTCCCTTTAACTAGATTTACACTTATATAACATGTATACATAAGAGAAATAGCTCATAATGCACAAACACATAGTTAAAAGATCAAACAACCTCCCTTAGGCTTCTCTATTGCTCACTAGGCAAAAAGCATGCACCCACCCAACCCCATATCAATTTTTATACAGCCCATACACACCTATACACATCATTCTAATTATTCTAAGTGACCAAGCATTGGCTAAGCCTTTTCCAATTATTACTAAGAAAAAGGAAGCTAGGGTTTGTTAAGGAAACAAGGGATATTAATTTGTGCAAGCTTTTTTTGTGGCGAAGCAAGGGTTAACACTTAGCTTATCTATCATCATCATACCTTCATAAGGTTTTACTAAACTCTTTATATTCTTGTAACCTTTCTTTGAAATGCATATGTTATTTCATATAGTTTTAATCACCATTTAGTATTTTTTTTATCATGAAATGGAGTTTGTACTTGAAATGATCATTTTATACACTTATATACATGTGGTGTTAATACTTATATCACACTAAAAAGGATGAGAAAATATTGTATCAAGTTATTTTGGTATAAAAATGATTATGGGGAAATTAGGGTTTCTATGGTTTTTGAATATGTTTCAAGTTAAAGAAATACTTAAGACAAGTTAAGGATAATTATGGACTTATATTAAGGTTATAAGATCATTAAAATAAGGTTATATCATGATAAGAAAATATGTACACTTATGGTTATTATGTAAAAAGTATAAAGTGGTAAAACATAAAAACAAGGTCAAAAATGAACTTATGAATGTTAGTTAAACATTCTGTCCCAAAGTGTCTTAAAAATATACTTATTTTATATTTTTATAAGATAATACATTTCACGACGATTCCGAAAAAGTAAGAAACTTGTTAAACGGATTAATAAACGAAAAGTTTACGTTTATAAAAACGAGTACAACGTTAATAAACGAAGTCGAAATGAATTTTTATAAAAACATTTTTATAAAATTTTAACAGCAAGTGTGTGAAATATTTTTAACAAATAATACATATTTTAGGATTCCAAAATTATAATAACACATCGTAATTTTTTCAATTAATAACGAGATGAGTTATGATATTTCGCGAAGTTTACGACAATTACTACTTTTATAAAAACATTTTTAATAAAAGTACTATTCATGACAGAAAAGTTATATTTTGTAAACTAGCTCAAAAATCATAAACTTTCAAAAACGAGAACGCCTCGAAAGAATCGTAAAAACGGAGCTATAACGAATAAAATACGACATTACGGTGTTAACGACAACAAATACGATTTTAGTAAAAGTACACGTATGATGTGAACAGTAAAAGTTACTGTACACACAGAGGGTCAAAATATTGAAATGTCAAATTATGATAACTCGACTTAAATACAAAAGATGGCCATAAGAAAACGTTAAATCGGCTTAAAACGCAAAAAGTTATGCGAGTTTTAACTAAAACGGTAATTAATAAACGTTTTGCGTCGAGTTTGGGCACCACAGCCGCAAAGGGGCGTTTGGTTCTTGTGGTTATCACCGAATAAGGGTGCGTTTGGGTTGTCGGGTTTGGTTTGCAACAATAGGGGCGTTTGGTTTGGACAGAAATACTATAGGGGCTGCGTTTGGTTTAACTATGGCAACTAGGGGTGCGTTTGGCTTAACAGCCACGCACAAGGGTGCGTTTGGCTGTCCATCAGCCGGGGTGCGTCGCGTTTGAGTGTGTTGTCACCGAAATAAAGTCGTGGTTGGCCGAGATCGTTGCAGATTCAGTTGTGATTTAATTGGATTAATTGATCGTGGTCTTTAATCAATGTGAGTTCATAGCCCCACACTTTTTACAGTTTTACTGATTTACTATTATTTGGGGTGGAAACATGCTTTGTTTTACAAATTGGACGCAAGTAAATATTTTGCAATGATTACATGTTTGCCTAAGTAACGATAACCCAAGTTAAGCCCATTATCATGAACTGTCAATTTCATAGATGTAGTTGGGAATTACATTATGTGAGCATGAATGTTATTAATAGATCTATTTGGGAAACGACCTCCCCGTTCGGGTGACTAGCTATCACCAGGAATGAACGTTATAGCATGTCAAATTAGGGATGTTTCGGGTTAGAACATCATCACGGGCTGAGTAGCAATATTATGCGAACAAGACTGTCGAGCTTCAGTGTCATGAGCTTAGTGTAAATGTAATCTGGTTTTATTATCACGGGAAAAGTCTTACGGTCCTGCATATTATGATTTATCAAACCTATGAATTCACCAACATTATTGTTGACGTTTTAAAGCAATGTTTTCAGGAAGTCAATAGGCATGGGATGCCATGGATGCATTGGGTTACATTTTGGATTGCACGCTTAAAGATTTAGGTGCATCATATTTTGGAAAATGTATTGTCAACTTTTGTAATATTCAACAATGAATAAGTAAAGCTATATGCTTTTGTATTAAGTCTTTCAATTAAATCCAATGTACCATTTTAAACAACTTTTTGTGTCGTTCTAATATATCTTGTGCTATTGATCTTGAAGTAACACGCCCCGGACCCTTTTTTCCACTGCGACCCAATTTGTGGGTGTTACAGATTGGTATCAAGAGCCAAGGTTATAGAGAACCAGGTCAAATGTTTTTTCTGGACTATAACCGTTTTCAAAAATTGCATTCAAACAAATGGGTTTTTACAGGACACACACTAGTTGTTGCATTATTTAGTTGGACTAGATGCATTCATAACTGATATACATGTTCATATTATAGTATGTACGTTACTATGAGGGTATATTGTATATAAACAAAGATGAGTTTGCATTCTTTCACGCAACTCTATAATTATTTATATAAGGGCTATTTATATAAATAGGGGAATATTTCTTTAGGCAAGTTAGTACGATAAGCTCGTAGGTCCTAAGCGCTACATAAACAATAAGCTATCGAATATGATACCTTACCATCATTCATTTATGCCATGAGTGCATATTCATATTTAACATACCAGCCTTATATAATATATTTATATAAGTTAAGTTCTGCTCGTTGCAAGCAGTTATGTTTTCATCATCGACAATTACCTATACGTCTGTCTATATTAATCTGAGCCATAGAGATTATAGTGAGCTTTTAATGTGGAGCTAGAGGAACCGATGAAGGATCAACCTCTATCTGCTGATGCCTCACCTACAGCCCTATCACCAGGCTACATTGTTGACTCCGATCTAGAAGAGGATAAGGAGGACCCTAAGGAGGATCCTACTGACCATCCTGCCGACGGATAAGACAATTATGATAATAAGTCATCTGATGATGACAACGACGATGATGATGATGTTGAGAAGGATGAGGAGGACGAGGAGGAGGAGGAGCACCTAGCTTTGGCCGACCCTTCTGCTGTACCTACAGATGATCCTGTCCCCTCAAGCTGAGAATACAGAGGCATTTAAAACTGATAAGTCTACTTCTACACCACACCACCTCTCCAAACCATATCATCTTGTCTTTTGAGACAAAATCCCGTGCAGTACGGATATCTATTTAACACCATACTCCACAATTACCATTTGCTGAGACATGCATTACCGAGTTTGCTGCTGCACTACCTTCATCGTCACCACCACCAGAGAATGATAAGTCACTCAAAGATAACATAAGAGTCTAGCATCTAGAATCTTGAGAGGCACCCTGGCCCATAGACAAATAGATTTGTCAGTGTAGCTTGTTTTGTATTATATCCCACTAAACTTGAGTAATACTCGGTTGGTAGTGTTAATAAAAAGCTTGTACTCTTTTACTCATGTAAACGATGTATTAAGTATTAACCTACGCTGTTGGTTATGATCATGCTACTGTATGATGGGGATTTATTTACGCCATGGTTGCCGTTATCTTATATCTCTGCATAACGTGGTCTCACCTTACATATATGTTGGGATCACGGAGTGGCATGATTTTCCTGTGGATGAAACTTCATATACATTTTGTTCCCTGTGATTTTCAAGAAATGATGACAACTGTTAATCAAGGGATGAGTGTTGAGTAAATTGAGCGGGTTGTAGCCCAGCGAGTGGCTAATGCTATCGAGGCTATTGCCATTTATGAGACGAAAACCAACATGGCCCGTAAGTCAATAAGCCAGACCGAACAACAAGAATGCAAGGTAGCAGAGAATGCTAACAACAAGAGAAAGTGGGAAGGTAACCACAATGGGCAATGTACTGTAAAGTTCGGGAATTGCAAGAAGGTTGACCACATGACCCAGGATTGTAGGAATCCTGCTGCTGCTAGGAATCAACGAACTCACGCCTGTTATGAGTGTGGAAGTCTGAGACACTTCAAGAGTGAGTGTCCAATAGTGAAGTTCCAGAAACGTGTGGATAAAAAGATCAGAACTCTTGCTGAACGCCAGACTGAGAACAAGAGGAAGTTTGAAAACACTTCCCGAAATAGTCAGAATCAACAACAACAACAAATCAAGAGGCAAAACACCGGCAGGGCATACACTGCTGGATCGGGTGATAAGAAACCATATGGGGGATCTAGACCCCTGTGCTCAAAGTGCAATTACCACCATGACGGTCCGTGTGCTCCAAAGTGCTATAAATGCAACAAATATGGTCACATCGCCCGTGACTGTAGGGGTACGGGAAATGCCAATGCTGTTAACAACCAAAGGGTCACTGTGGCAAGTCAGAAGGCTATTTGCTATGAATGTGGGAATCAAGGGCACTACAAGAGGGATTGCCCAGAGCGAAAGAACCAAAGTCATAAAAACCAAATTGGAGGTACTAGAGCACATGGAGTGGTGCATACCTTAAGAGGAGGAGAAACCGTAGCGTTTTCAATCAACATTCCCCCAACGTCTTCACTCTTAATGTTCTCGGGTTTCCGCGCTTCGGTCTGAGCATTTAAGATCTGTTTGGGAA
>BQNB010128062.1:0-19340 GCA_026074375.1 Tanacetum coccineum | reverse complement strand
GATATTCCCCGAAAATCTGTTGGTAGAGAGGGTACCTATTTACTATGGATATGGAAATAAAAGTAAAGAAAATTGTGATGATGGCTCACTCGATCCGAAAGATGTTAAAGGGAAATACGTTTTTTGTGATGACGGGCCGGTTGACTTTGAATCCATCGGAGCAGCGGGAGTTATCTTCAGTTCAGACTACGGTCCCTTTATGAGGCCAAACGACTTCAATTTTCCGATCGTTGCATTGGAACCGAAGGTTGGGCATAAGTTGAGGAAATACTTAATTAGCACTAAAAACGCGAGTGTTAGTGTTAAGTATGGCGAAACTGTGTTAGGTACTAAACCATCTCCACAAGTTGCAGACTTTTCATCAAGAGGACCCGACGAAAGGTCCCCATGGATCTTAAAACCTGATTTATTAGCTCCTGGGGTTGATATTTTGGCGGCCTGGGCGCCCAATAGAGAAAGTGCACGTATTGGAGATGATTATTTGTTAAGTGATTATAAGCTCCTTTCGGGTACTTCTATGGCTTCTCCACATGTAGTAGGAATTGCGGCGTTGTTGAAATCAACACATCGTGACTGGAGTCCTGCTGCAATCCGATCAGCAATGATGACAACAGCTTATATACTCGATAATAATCAAAGCATAATTATGGATATGACTACAGGGGAACAAGGTAACCCTTTAGATTATGGCGCAGGTCATGTTAACCCGAATAAAGCAATGGACCCGGGTTTGGTTTATGACATCCAACCCCAAGACTACATCAACTATCTTTGTGCATTGAACTACTCAAGAAACGAAATTCGAGTCATTTCAAAGAGGTCAGAGATTGATTGTGCAAATGCGACACTTGATCTTAACTACCCTTCGTTTATATTGGTCTTAAACAATACGAATACCACAAGTACCACTTTTCAAAGGGTGTTAACGAATGTTGGGGAGTCAGGTTCTTCATATCGAGTGATGGTGGAGACTCCTAGTACGGGTATGAATGTTACTGTTGAGCCTGCAATAATCTCTTTTGAAGGAAAATATAGTACGGCTGAGTTTACAGTTACTGTGGATGTTGATATAACTGATGCTCCTCCAACTTATGCTGGCTATTATGGTAATTCTGGGTATCTAAGGTGGTATGAGGTAAATGGGACCCGTGTTGTTCAAAGTCCAATCGTGTCTGCAATGGCTCCTTAAGATCGAAAAATGGCTAACCAAATAGTGCAGCTACTTGCTGCTTTTAGTACATAAAAGAGCAACTTTTGGCTCTATAAGTTGCCATTTAATTTGTCAAGTCTCTAAGACACATAAGTGTTCTTGGGAGTATCTCTAATAACAAATGTGCAATGTCCGTTCTTGTTTCTTAAACATACAAAAAACATCTTTTTCTTTTACACCAAAGATTTTGAACTGTATATAATGTTGCCAAAGGTTAACATTATAAGTTCCTCACAAGAGGTCTCATAGGTCTCAGAACCTCACTAGTTACAGATGTAGTGGCCAGGGAAATGGCCGAAAATGGTCACACGGATATTCTGGTTAGGCCGCCGATGTAGAGAGAAAACCTCAATCTGTTTACCCATATAATGTTGCCAAAATTAACAATGAACACATGCATCGGTTACCATCCACATATGGTTTAAACTTTCAAGAAACGAAATTCGAGTCATTTCAAAGAGGTCGACAAATATGCTCAACATTTAACCACAATGGCATATAACTTTTTCTTGGAAAGGCTGAAATTTTAACAAGGGCTCCGAGGAGGAGACCGAAACAGCTCAACAAGCAAACAACAACAGAAGAAAGAAAGAAAGACCAGCCAAAAAACAGAAGGCTAAACCAAAACACAAAAATTAATCAAGCAAACACCATTAAAGGGAGACAACGGGCTCTAGATGCAACAGGCACAATTACATAAATTGGACTTACAACGAGCAGAGACCCACAATTTCGTGAACCTTTGGATGGACGTAAATATATCTTCATCTAAGGCTTTAGCACGAGAATCCGGAGTGGCATGAACAACCTTGTTTCTCCATTTCCAAACCAACCATAAACCGCTTTGAAAGACCTTAATTTCCCATACTAATGCCGCTAATAGTGAACGAGGGGAATGAGATGGACGGAATGAGCTGCCACCAACTCCACACCTTCCTCCATACAGGAATCACCAAAGGGCAACTAATGAGGCTGTGACTCGCCGTTTCTATTCTGCCAAGCTAAACATTTCGTCACAATTTTCCCATCATTGTCCTAAGCAGGTAAGAAAGTTGGACATCTAATCTTAATCATAAAATAGCCTAACCTTTACTCATAACTGAAAAAGTCTAACAAATCAGTCTGAGTTATATTATGTCAGCATACACAACAATTAGTTATCATCATATAACATAAAAGTTACTTGTGAACTCTAGTCTCAGTCAGTTTTCTCCAATTTCTAACACAATCAGATATCATATTTGGCATGTATAATAATTTATATATAACTGAACCCAGTTTGATACTTGATTCGACTTAAAGAAGTTGATGTTGCAGGACTAGTATTCATTAAAATGTTAGTATTCTCAACAACGTCCTGAATAAATAATCCCTTCGATTAACTTAACTTTATTGCTGTCAAAAATAAAATTACTGTAACAAGGTATAAAAAAATATCGTCTTTAAAAATATAAAAAGGTACACACCCGGTGGGACTCGAACCCACAATCGCCTGATTAGAAGTCAGACGCCTTATCCATTAGGCCACGGGTGCCTCTTGTTGCATATGCGTTCAAGAATATTTTATAAACGGTCAATGAGTAATTCTGTTTAACAGATAATCCTAAACCATTTGGCTCGAGATTTTTAAATAGTGAGAATTAAAATATCCCATCAATTTAAATGACTAGAAAATTAAAATTCTATAATTTGAACCATTTGGCTTGTTTGGATGCATCAGGTAATAAAAAGGTTATAAATAGCATGAGGCGTGGCGTGACGGCATGGCTAAGCCTCACGCCTTTACGAGTCATAGCGTTTTTAAAGTGTGACTTAAAGCGACACAGAATATGAAAATATTTATAAATTTATATATTTATATCATGTATCAAATATATTGAGTTTACAAAAAGTGTCATACATAAGGAATAAAGTCAAGAAACTATCTTTGCATGTAATCTTTTTCATTTCTATATAAAAATACGATTTTTATCGCGTCTTATCACGTTTTTTCACTCCTCATCTCACGTCAAGCCTTAAGCCCAAGCCTTGGTCCATTTCGTGGCGTGAAGGTCACGTCTCGCGCCTTTGAGAGACCTTTGCGGCGCCATGGCTGTTAGATATTGGAGTATGTGTGATAATCCTGGATATCTTACTTGAATCGTGTAAATGTCCACTTTTCGTATAAAGTATTTCGACCCTATATATGTCTGGGTTGCACGAAATCTCTATCGGGATAATTCAAGAAGAGAAACACTTTGTGTTCTAGGCACAAGATCACAAAGCAAGAAGATTAGAGGAATTGTATGTGTTTTTCATCATATTTTCTGAGACCAATACTTCCTCTATATATACCATAGGAAGTTAGGAAGTTATGGACGGTTAATAATGGTTAAAACTGAATTTTAACTAACTTCATGTCTAGATAGTTTTCATATTAACTCAACGAGTGTGCACTCCACACTTCCCTAACTCGTTTCCGATCCGAACATGAAACTACATTGGTCTCTAGTAAATCATCATTACCTAAATGACCGTCGATGACACTAAAATCATCAACAAATCCCCTCTATTTTAGTGTAATCTTTGATTTACTAAAACATATATAAAGACATATGCAATTATGTTAAAACAAACATAATGAAACAAACAAATGCATAAATAAAAATGTCTTGCGATTGAATTTTCATCTTAGTATAATACACATTCCAAATATTCAAAAATCGAAGTGTCGTAACGATTGAACCCGTCAATTCATTTGAATACCTGAAGATACTATACACGTTCGTTTCTACAACACTCTAAAGTTCGTTTACTTGACACTTTACAAGCCATGTGTCCCAATCCATTAATGAACATATAGGAAGCCAAGTCCAAGCTTCTTAAAGCGGCTAAACTTCATGTTCATATAGGTGGCTTCTTTTAGTCATGTCCTGCTTGCACTTTTTCAAAAGAACCATTAGGAAGTAAAACTTCAACCTAACATCACTTGCAGGTCTGAACACATACCTCGGGAAGATAAATACACGTGTTCCAATCTTTAGCTGTGAGCTTTCCACATTGAATTCATCTTCTAACGTCGTATTAGAAGGGAATTAGGTATCTCATAGTTAGATGATTTAATGGACTTTTCATCCCTATTACCGACTTTTTCATTAAGTCCTTAACCAACCACTTTTCCAAGTGATATACTATCAATGGTTTACTTTCACTATTATAAGACATAAAACATAATAGTATTGACTTTTAAACATAACTCAATGTTTATTAACAAGTCATATAACCATTATACTTCTTTTAAACAAGAAAACAACGACTTATGATGCCGTAGTTGAATACGTTGTACAACCTTTTCCTTTGATCATAAGATACTACAATTTACCAAGTGCAAAATCCAACACTTATTGATTCAAAATCTTCTTGATCAATTATTCAACTTGCATTAGTTTATCGTTATCATATTCAATGATTCCCGTCGTATTATAAACCATAACCCGTGGTTCTACAAATATGATAGTTTTCGGTTTAACATAAATAAGATCTATGATGGTTCGTCACCATCTTTACTATAGAAAAAGTTCTACATCCGAACCGTTTGCACCATTTTCAAATTTAAACATATGACTTGACTCAAAAATCCATTGTTTAGTCGCGGCAGGAATTTATTTTAATTATAATTCCTAACTAAACCCATTTTGTTCCCTTAGTAACAGATTGATGTAGTATAAGTAACATGTTAATTAAACACATTGTTACTACAAACAAATAACCACTTATTCAACATGTTAATAATCAATCCACCAATGACATGCACAACATTAATAGCAATATCCATCAAACAAAAAGAAATGAATATCGACCAGGGACAAGAGATTAGATAAAACAAAATGACCACTTTAATTTAATTGTTCCATCTCGAACTATTGAAAAACATAGTTTTCTTCAAGTAACTAAATACTTTGATGAATCGCATCCAAACATATCATAAATATCATGATACATAAGAAGTGACAGTTTCTTTGCCAATGCATCTGATCCGTTGATGCAGATCCAATCAACTAGACAAAAGGATCGGACTTGATCAAATTTCGATGCTATTGCATAAACTTAGTAATCTGGTTTAGAACATGCAAACACCTTTCGATATGATAACTTTTCAATTTCAGAAAAGCAGTTCATCGATTTAACGCAACAACAAAATTTTCAAGAGCCACTGTTGTAATCTAAACCACAATCCACATGCCAGGATTTACAAGTTTACAAACTTTCTGTTGCAATTCACCATACTGAATTAATTGATCCTATGACCCACATATCTTATATAAAGATAATCAGGTTCCATAATGGTCTATGACAACCCAAGATAATTCATCTCCGAGACACACATTTATGTTATTATTCATTAAATTTATGGGGTCAAGAAAACATCTTTCAAGCGTATGTGTGTAAATATGATATGCAATAACAGTTAACCGTTTCATCACGCAAACCGGAGATTATATATTCCAAAGTGTCATGAACTAGTCGCAGACCCTTCATATTTCAAACTCCGGAATCAATATGCATTGCAACAAAAGTTTTCTGCATATATCAGGCAACCGATTCTAATTTACGGGCAAAACAAACCAAAGAATAAAATCACTTGGTTTTATGTTTGTATTTTCCAACTGTTATCAAGTTTTCATTTATTGTTCATACATTAAATGACTTGAATATCAAAACCCAAGTGTACATGTCGCATAAACTTTGCCAACATTTTTCCCAGGTGTACATGTTGCATAAACTTTGCCAACATTTTTCCTGGAAAACATTATGCAAGAACATCAAACGTTATGGTTACCAACTGCCAAATTGTTTCTTTAGTTCATATGCATCCATGCTATTACAATTGCACAGAATAAATCCATAAAATTTTGCCCCTATCATGCTTGGCCTATACCTTTGAAGGAGTTAATAACCATCCAATTACTCATGCAATTATTAAGAAAAGAATCATTCATATTTGTTACATTAACAAATTCGGTCAATAATAATACAGAGTAATAAATTTTGTACACAATAAAACATAAAATTGACTCATTTTAAAAGTTTTATATGGACATTAATACTCATGACCAAGACACATAAATTCATTGCCTGGTAATTTACAAGGCATAAACAATTATTCGTTGCCTTAAATGCTTGTTCTTTTGCAAAATTAATTATCCGCGATTCGATTTCGCCATAAAATTTAATTCTTAAAACTAGAACAACATACTGCATGAAATTAGATATTACGTACATAACCATGCTATCATGCCACATGTTAATTAATCATATGTATGTCATGCATTTGATATTACGTGCATCACATATTAACAAAGATGTATAGAAATTACATACTTGTAAGTATCATAGAACCAAGTGCCACTTCCATCTTTTGCATAGATTTCCACGATATAAAGTATAATACAGAAAAATGCGTACCCACCACCGAAGTTTAAACGTTTCAGTACATAATCTCCAAAATCGTTTCTTTCAACTTCACGTCTTTTACAGATTCACCATCCATGATTATCACTAACGAAATACTTTATACGATTGTTAGATATTGGGGTGTGTGTGATAATCCTGGATATCTTACTTGAATCGTGTAAATGTCCTCTTTCCGTATAAAATATTTTGACCCTATATATGCATGTGTTGCACGAAATCTCTATCGGGATAATTCAAGAAGAGAACACTTTGTGTTCTAAGCACAAGATCACAAAGAAAGAAGATTAGAGGAATTGTATGTGTTTTTCATCATATTTTGACCAATACTTCCTCTATATATACCATAGGAAGTTAGGAAGTTATAGACGGTTAATAGTGGTTAAAACTGAATTTTAACTAACTTCCTGTCTAGATAGTTTTCATATTAACTCAACGAGTGTGCATTCCACACTTCCCTAACGCGTTTCCAAGCCGAACATGAAACTACATTGGTCTCTAGTAAATTATCATTACCTAAATGGTCGTCGATGACACTAAAATCACCAACAATGACGCGCCTTTTAGAACCATAGGTAATAAAGTCAAAAAGATGTGTATAAAATAATAAAAGAAAAAAGAAGCAACTAAAAAAGAAAAAAAATTGAATCGTTTGGCTAGAAAACAAAAAAAGAGTTATTTTTATATAATTTAACAACATTGAAACTTGGTCCTTTCTAGAATTTTAAATTCTTCGTATAAGCTAAGCATTTATAATTGCTTCTTTTACGGAATTTTAAGTTCTAGTCCACATTATTATTTTCAACCAAACACATAATTTTATGAAATTTTAAATGCAAATAGCCCCAATATCCTCGAATTTCTCTCAACCAAACAACCCCAAATTGAAATAATAAGAATAAAGAATAACTATAACTACGTATTAAACATGCATCAACTTAAATTATATGTATTTTAAATGTTTTAAATGTATTATAATATATTTTATAGTTTAAAATTATATTTATATATACATATATTAGATGCATTTTATCAAGTTAGACGAATCTTATGCAATTTTCGTCATCTACGGGTCAAATTTCTTGCTACTACTAATTTGCGTTGTTTTCACTTCAAAATCACTTATGAAACTAGTTGGGATGCATATAAATGAATATATATCAAATGTGTTCGAGTCAAAATTTTGTGGGAAAAAAATATATTCTTATGGTGGAATTTTCAGGTGTCGGGTGAGATCAATAATATTCAGGTTCTTCTAAGTCTAGTTAGTGATATGAGTGACGACAAAAAGAAGATGTTCCACCCATTGCAGCTCAAGTGCTTCGAAGCCGTTATTTTTACCGCCGCCAGGGTTATTTGGAATGCAAGGAACAACAAAATCATTTCAGGCATCGAGCATACCACTGAGTGGTGTTTTGGCGAGGTCCAAAGACACTCATTTTGTTGGATTTCTAGTCGTGATAAAGTGAACCTAAATTGAGACCAATAGGTTGCAAATCCGTTTATCTCTTGCATCCCCTGATGGTGCTCTCATTTAACAATTGGTGTTTGTTTTTCTTTTTAGTTGTATTCATGTAGCTTCTCGCTAACCGAGTTTTTTCATTAATAAATATCTGCTGTTTAAAAAAAATGAATATATATCGAAAATGAGATTAAAAAAGTAGTCGGAATTTGGCCGGGAGTTAGTCGGAGAAGATAAAATATGATGATGGTAATCTATAAATTGTCTAAAATTGCAATAAAAAAAGTTTGGAAACCCAAAATTGAAAAAAGAAAAAGTGAAATTTTATGTAAGTTGATTACATTTTTATGGGATTTGCATATTAAGCAAATATTCTTTCATTATCTATTTATTGATCGTGAAAAAGGTAAAAGTACTACTAGTTGGATGTGGTTAAAAAAAAAAAAAAAAAGTTATACACTACAAAATTGTTTGGTGATTAAAAGTCAAATTAGCATCTCGGTTCAAAATTCGAGTGCCCGTAGCCTGTGTTGAAAAGTAACAAGGGGATTCGGAACTGATTGGCAACACGAGAGGGTCAGACTTTGAAACTTTGAATGGTTCAAATGATCTTCGAGGTCACAAGGGGGGTTCAGGGTCAAAAGAGAGTTCACAACCGAGATAGGAGTCAAAATAAAGTTGACAACTGAAATAGTTGTCGCAGTTGTTTGCTTAGAGAATCGGTTCAAATAATCTCCACCATTTTACAGAGTAACCTGATAAACTGTCATCACAGTCCAGTAACTTACCCACCGCCGGACCTTACCGGCGGCCACCACTCGCCACCTCTAATTTCATTTCAAACCACCGTAAAACCCTATCTTTATCATCACATATTACAAAGGCAGATGCAGGTGCTTCTGTAATTGAAATTGAACCGTCAGACACTGCCACGTCATTACCTGTCAAGAAGGTTCACTGTTGTTCTTTTAATTTATACATATATATATATATATTTATTTATTATTATTATTGTTTGTTTTACTAGTAAGTGTTTGGTTATGTAATTGCAAAACAAGTCACTTCTACTACTAGTATTATTATTTCATTCTTTAGAATTAGGAGGAGCATGTCTTGGTATGTTTGCTGTAGTTGCAAGCAAGTAGCACTAAGCAGTAGCGGTAAAATCGTTAGAATTAAATGTAAATATTATTATTTCATTCTACTTCTGCGTTACTCACCAATGATCCAAAATTTTACAATAGGTCAAAGGTGATCAGGAAACATACCAACACGGTATATGGAACGTTGTTGGACCAGAACATAAATTTTGGAAGTTTATTACGTTCATGTGGATTTATAAAGTAAATCGCGTTGGAGTTGGATTCTGTAATAGATGTGTTTCACTTATCAATTTGTTTCCTGACTTAATATATATACACGCAATTTAAGTACATATATGAAGTAGTTTATACTTTAAAGGATTCAGGGCTGGTAATTAATCTGCATGAATTTAAACAAGCTTCAATTGTGGTTTTGTGTTGGTTGTTGTAGGTTTTGATCCCAATTGGCCTTGGTACAGAAGAAATGGAAGCTGTTATAATGGTGAATGGGCTGCGTCAAGCTGGTGCTGATGTGGTTCTTGCTTCGGTTGAGCATGAACTAGAAGTTCGACTTTCTGGAGGTACCATACTTGTTGCTGATACATCCATTTCTGAATGTTCTGATCAGATTTTTGATTTGGTTGCTCTTCCTGTAAGTTCTCCAAACTTCAAACCTTGTTCTGTACGCTAGTAAGCTTTACCTGTTTGTTACTATCGTTGGCATAACATGTTCCTCACTTTGTTAATGCGAAAAAGCGTCCCATTTTATGACAGCCCTCATATTAAAAATTTACTATAATTAAATCCCAATTGCCCAATGGGTGACTAGAAGTCTGTTGACACATATAAAACTAGTAACTAACTATTATGCGACGCTAAACGTTTCGTCACAATTTTCCCATCATTGTCCTAAGCGTGTAAGAAAGTTCAACATGTGATCTTATGTCCATAGTCACATGGAAGGGGGATCGCTCTGGTACGGGATCGCGGTTCGCTATTTCTTAAAATTTGGTACGACGGGGGTAGGCTCATTCCGGTTCACTTAGTTCGGTGTACCATATATTTCGGTTCGGTGTACCAAATATTTTGGTAATATTGTTTATCATTATTATTATTCATCACAAATTCACAAGTGGTTTATTGTAGTTTTAACAACCACATGGGTTTTGATACTTGCTAAAAAAATAAAGTATAGAAGTACAAAAGAAATATTTTTAAAGCATTTTGTAATTGTTACCCACGTGGGTTTGCAATACAAAAAAAACAACTCTATCACTTTTGTATACTATTCTTTTTCATCTCCTTTTCATCTCCTTTCTACTGTTCTTCAATGGCTTTTCCTCATCTCAACAAATAAAACCAGATCTACGTTTTGAAAAGGCCTAGAAACGCATAATTGAAGGAAAAAACATTTTGCAAAGTTCGATATTCACACTTCCCACTTACCATTGAACCTTCAAACTTCCCATTTACACACAATCGTATTACATAGTAATCAAACGCGTTTTCGAGGCCTATAAATCGCCGATTTGCGAATTGTTGGATCGCCGATTTGCTAATTATTGGATCGTCGATTCGGTGTGATTGGGAACGACGATGGGAATGATTCGGTTCGCGATCCACGGCGATCCAGATCGCTACCATACCGCGATTGAGAACGCGCGTACCAGATCGAAAATCGCCAAGGGTTTGGCGATCCCTGTGACTATGCTTATGTCAGTATACTCAACATTTAGTTATCATCATATATCATAAAAGTTATTTGTGACCTCTTAGTCAGTATTCTCCAATTTCTAACACAATCAGATATCATAATTGGCATGTATAAATTGCTACTAGTATATAGAAGTTACTTGTGAACCCAGTTTGATACTTAATTCGACTTGAAGCAGTTGATCTTGCAGAGAGTCCTACAGAACTAGTATTTATTAAAAGTTTAATATTAACTACAGTATTTTTTAGTTTATAAATCAACAACATGACAGTTTGGCCGAGTGGTCTAAGGCGCCAGATTTAGGCTCTGGTCCGAAAGGGCGTGGGTTCAAATCCCACAGCTGTCAAAAGATTCTTTTTTGTACCAAAAAGTGTTCTTACTCTTCAACTAAATCCAAAATGTATCAGATATCAGTTTAACATGCAATAACATGCAATTCTACAAGTTAAATCTTACCTCATGTTTAGCTGCAAAAAATAAATCTGATAAGGAATAAAATTCGTCTTTAAGAATAAAAGTTAACAATGGTCTAAAAAGAAGTAACACACCCGGTGGGACTCGAACCCACAATCGCCTGATTAGAAGTCAGACGCCTTATCAATTAGGCCACGGGTGCTTTTTGATAGTTAGCTACTCAACAATATTTTAGTTACCATCATCAAATGTCATATAAGTTACTTTTCAAGTGACAGTCAGTATTTTCCAATTTCTAACACTATCAAATATCATAGTTAGCATAGATATATTGCTATATAGAAGTTACCTGTGAAGTGTGAACTCAGTTTAATACTTGATTCGACCTGAAAGTTAAACTTGTAGAGAGTACTAGTACTGCAGAACAAAACTAGTATTCACTTAACACTTGCTGTTAAGAATATATAAATTCGATTGTTTAACGTCTGACAGTTTGGCCGAGTGGTCTAAGGCGCCAGATTTAGGCTCTGGTCCGAAAGGGCGTGGGTTCAAATCCCACAGCTGTCAAAACTATTGTTTTAAATAAAAAAACAAGTTTTTGACCAAAAAGTGTTGCAACACTTTTAGCAAATCTAAAATGTTTTTATTTATTTAAAAAGTTAACTAACAATCTCATAATACCTACAATATAATATTTCAAAGTCTTCGGACCTGGATCTACAACCAGCATATCAAGAATACCGGTCAGTTATGTTCAGCTCGGACTTCGGTCCTTTTATGAGGCCAAAAGACTTCAATTTACCGATGGCTCAGCAATGATCTCTATGAAGGAAAATATAGTACAACTAAGGTTACTGTGGATGTTGATACAATTAATGCTCCTCCAACCTATAGTGACTATTATAGTAATTCTGGGATATGATCTGGTACAAGGTGAGTGGGACCCATGTTATTCGAAGCCCAGTTGTTTCTGCAATCAAGCCACCCTAAGATCAACAGATAGTTTTCAGAAGGTCCAGCTAGCGGCTGCTGGTTTTCATGGATAAAAGAGCAAGCTCCAGCTCTACAAGTAGCCATTTCTTAAAGTCTCTTAGGCTGCCCACTATGGCTCGATCGACCGACTCGGTCGACGTCAGTCGATGTCGGTCGACGCCATAGTGGCACGTCAGTCGCCCACTCGGTCACCGGAGACAAAAATTGAAAAGTGTCGAGGTCACGACCGTTGTCGAGCTAACGAAAAAACAAAAAAAACCGCCCATTTTTGATTTTAATTAAAAAAAAACCTTTTTTAAATTTTATAATTTAAAAACTTTAAAACACTATAAAAGTATAAATACCCAACTTATTACACCATTTTATACACACATTCAACCCACTTATTTTTATACTTCTCATTTCTATACACACAATGGCTTCCTCTTCAAACCGTCGTGGAAATGCCAAGACGACACGACCATGGACAACAACAGAAGAGATCGCGTTGTGTGAAGCTTGGTGTGAGGCGATGGAGAACTACAACGCAGGAGACAAGAGAACCGGGTTTTGGGAGGTTGTTTTTGATAACTTTAAGAAATAAATGTGGGAGACTATTCGAAAATACGATACCGTCGTTGAAAAATGGAAAAATTCGATTCATCCTAAAGTTGTTGCGTTTAGTGTCGTTTACGAAAGTGTCCAACGGATGGACGAGAACGGGTCTTCTGACCTCGTTTTGTTTCAAAAACCGTTAGTCGAATTTCAAAATGGGTACGGACATCCCTTCACAATGGAGGCGTGTTGAAGAATTTTAAAAAATCATGAAGCTTGGACAGAAGTTGAAATGCCAACATACCAACGACGTAATAATTAAGTTTAGTTTTTAAATTTCTAATGTATTTTATTTTAATATGTAATGTTTTTTTATGTAATGTTTTTTTATGTCATGTTTTTTTATGTAATGTTTTAATGTTATTTGAATTTATTTATGTAAGGTTTTTTATTATTTGTGTAATATTTTTTTAATTTTAATGGAATTTAAATTTGGTGTTAAAAATAATGAAGAAAAAAAATGTAGGTCGCCTTTGTAGTGGCAAAAAGTCGCATGTATGTCGCCGAAAAGAGAAAGCTGATGTGACACCGAAAAGTACAGGTCGCGACCCACGACCATAGTGGGCAGCCTTAAGCACATGAGTAATCTTAGAAGTACTTTTAATAATGAATGTGTTGTATTCATAAAGTTTGTACATACAAATACCATCAACATTCCTTAATTTTTGCATTCCTTAATTTTTGCATTAACTCGGTATAATGTCACCAAAATGAATCATGATTCTTGAACACATCGACCATCCACATGTATTTTCTTTTCTATTGCCAACGTAGCTAAGAGTAAAAAACATGACCTGTCACTATCTCTAAACCCTTGGATCAAGTGAAGTTTCAATCTCAACCGTCCTAATTCATTATCTTTTGCAACTATCAGGAGATAAAAGAGGAAACATTGAAACCTAATATATGCATGTGCTAAAGAAAAATAATAAACAAGCCTAATAAAAAGCCTAAATATAGGCCTAAGACTACCACGATGACACGTGATGTTGTTTGATAGGTTTGTCATCTATTTTGCTTCTTTCTCATAACTGTTCAGATCTCAACTACACCAACATGCGTTGCCATTTTTCAAAGATTCATACTACACCAACTTAAAATTTGTCATGCGTTGCCATTTTTCGAAGATTTTGTCACCATCTTGTTAATCTCGAAGCCTTTATACATATACCACTTTGAATTGATCAACATATTATTTATATGGAGTAGTTTTAGTCATAAAGCCACTCTAACATAGTAACTTCAGATCGATCTCTAATTCATGTGTATGTGTTTATATATGGTCTCATACTACTACTCTCATGTACCCTCGATCATCTATGAATGTGCTTCACATGAAAATGGTTTGTGAATGGTATGTTTTTATATACAAGGATACATGTTAATTGTAGTGATATGTGTTGCCCATATATGAGAGAAGCAGGACGATATAACATGGAGAAGTATTAAAATAGCTAAATTACTGCAAAAATTAAAAGAGAATACGCGGGTAAGTTATTTGCATATATTGTGTGTGACGAGAGAAAATATACTGAAAATTGTGAGAATTTTACATGGCATGGGGCATATCGGGATTTATAATAAAAAAAAGAGGTTATAAAGACCACTTTTAAAAAATCATTTGTACCCCTCTATATTTTTTGGTTTTTTTATTTTTAAATCTTTTTATTTTATTTCTATAATTTTGTTTTTGTTATTAAACTATAAAACGCAGAATGCGGAACGAAAATTATTAATGTATCACAAGTCAAAGTATTAAACTGTAAAAAAATACGAACAAAAATGATAAAAACAGTGTAGGTATGTTATATAAACAATAAAGACAAAATTATAAGAAAAAAGTATAAAAAATGTACCGCTTGTTTTGTGATTTTCTGTGAGCCAGAAGATACTAATAGTAACATTCTAATAAAAAAGTTGAGTGAATTTTAAATCAAATAACATGTGTCACTTTAATAGGGTGAGGTTTATTTTTAGGTCTATAACTTTAATAGTATGAAAAGTTTGAAATTTTGGTAATGTGTGAATATTAAACGCATGGAGTTATCAACAAACAAATAGCATACTTATTTAACTAACAAAGCTTTGAAACAAAGTAACTAAAATTTCTGCTTATCCTCGTCGTATAGTTACGTGATGGTTACTCTTAGTTTTTAAAATTAATTGGTAGACACATCAATACTCATACTCATTTATAAATAATAAATAGCCAATCAAGTGTTAAAGTTAAAGTATGATATCGAGTGTTCTTGAATTATATCGAGTGTTAAAGTATGATATATGTTGTTTATTGTATAACATTGATTAACTCGCTTTCTGACTTATGTATACGTCATTTAAGAAAGGCATAATCGGCCAGCAACGCACGGGTATTGCATTTGTATTAGGTTATCTAAAAAAAACTGATTACTTTTTTACTGGTGATCCGTGCAACGCACGGGTATTACACTAGTTTATATGGTTCTAACAAATAAAATATCACTCTGCCATATCCAGTCTTAAGGTTTAACCATATGCATGAGTTTAATTTTACTCATAGTTATCAGATAATGTCCATTCGTCAACAAATAGCCACACTTGTGTAAATATATATATAAGGAATTCAACATTTGATCGCACTCATATATAATAGGGATTCATTCCTTTTAGTCATGAAATATCATAGTTGGCATATATAATTGCTATATAGAAGTTACCTGTAAAGTCTGAACTCAGTTTAATACTTTTAACCTGAAGCAGTTAGACTTGAGGAGAGTACTAGTAAGAAGTAGTATTCACAGAGTATTGGGTACCATGAGCCATGGCAGCAAAAAGTGCTACCACGTCAGTAAAAGTGTTATGGCATCAGAATTGTTATGGCACCACATTCGGGTGGCTCCCTCGTTGGCTCAAGCCATAGCAAATTTTTTTATTTTTTATTTTCATTTAAAAACAAAAAATACACAATTATTTAACATAAATAAACTTCATTAAAATTAAAAACATTACATTAATATTATAAAAAAAAGACATTACATGAAACTTATAATAAATTGAAAGACATGGACTTTCAATGTAATAAAAATACCAAAAGGGTTTAAAATGTATAAACAAAAAATACCAAAAGGAAGTGCATAGCAATTTAGCTAAACCGAAGGGATAATTTTTACACAAACACACCTCCTTATCTTCTTCTCCACAGCCACCTGCAATCAAAAAATAAAAACATCACAGTCACAAATACAAACACACACAAAAACACAAATACAAACACAATACCCACCTTGAAAAAAAAAGAAAAAAAGAGAGAAATCCCACGGCGCTGGCTGTTGGTGACGGCGCGATGAGGCACGGCGCAAGGTCCGGTATCGTTGGCGCCAGAATTTGTTGAGATGGTGTGATGGTGCAGCCTCACCAGCCAAGGGTACCTCTCCCTCTAAAGACTTGCTGCTAACAATATATAAATTCGTTTCCTTAACATCCGACAGTTTGGCCGAGTGGTCTAAGGCGCCAGATTTAGGCTCTGGTCCGAAAGGGCGTGGGTTCAAATCCCACAGCTGTCAAATCTTTTTTCTTTATAACACCAAAAAGTGTTCTTATTCTTCAACTAAGTAAATCCCAAATGTATCAGATATCAGTTTGATCATAACCCTAAATTATCAGATAATTTGCTTTTAATAAAATCATAGCTGCAAAAAATAAAACTGACAAGGGATAAAAGTTAAAAATGATCTAAAAAATAGAAGCACACCCGGTGGGACTCGAACCCACAATCGCCTGATTAGAAGTCAGACGCCTTATCCATTAGGCCACGGGTGCTTTTTGTTAGGTTTCTACTCATCAATTTTAAATTGATAGTTTTTATAGCTAAATAACAATTCAAGACATTAAAACCAAAGTAGTCAATTTTGGCGCACGCTCCCTGTCAACTAAATGAAGCTTAATAACGTCAACTTGATAAAATTATGACCATGCTTTTCGATATTCAAATAAGTGCTTAAGTTCATGCTACAATTTACAGTGTGGTTATTTTGTTTAACCCTTTGATTTAATTCATAACTTTAACTATTTATAATTGCTTTTTTATTGGTAACTTTGTTTACAAGTACGACAACGAATGTTCACAGGTCGGTCGGCATGTTCAACATTTGTTTACCGTCCCAAACACGGCACGAAGACTATGGGCAATTGAATGGTGAACCCAAATACGAAGGGGTTCATTCCTCGTATAATTCACTTTACTCACTATACCGTCAACTTGACAACCTGACATGTCGTAGTTATTTTCTTGCGTTGGGCTTACGTATAACACCTCTGATTATGAGCTATTAGTTATATGTTATTCAATGTTATTTTTTAGAAAAATGAAATCTGTTTGCAGTTAAATTGGACCTAGAAGAAAGCCAAGTTATGCCATGTGTTAACATAGAGCATTTTTGGTCAATAAAATTGAAGCCTAATTTTCTACGTAACATAAGAGTAAACGGTGTAACGGCGAGCGGCCTTCGCCGCGGCTGAGGTGGCAGCTCGCCGTCCCTCGCCGGCCCTCGCCGCCACACCGGCCCCCCCTCTTCGCCGTGTTCTTCGCCACAAAACGACTCAAGTCGAACGTTGGAAAAAGTGGGCCCCCCTCCTGAAGTATCCGTTGGCAACGGATAGAAAAAAAAAACTTTTTTTTATTAAAATTATTTTTTAAAATCTATATATATCCAACACTTTTATCATTTTAAACACACACAAATACATTCAATCTACAATTCTTTCTACCTACAATCAAAAAAAATGTCTCGAATCCCAAATGACGGGTTTCCTAATCTCAACTTCTCGCAGCTCCTTGGCACAACTAACTCGAATCAATCGTCATATTCGAACCCGTCGACGCCATCTTCACAAAACTCTATCGGAAGCTCCTCCCAATTCCCATCCGGCCAATTCCCATCCGGCCAATTCCCTTATGCTTCACAATACTTTCCCCAAATGACACCCGAACAAATCTACTTTCAACAACAACAAGCGTTTCAACAAGCGCAACTCAACACACAATTTCAAAATTTCCAAACCCAAAATGTCCCCGAAACACAATTCAAGGTACCACAACCACAACCACCACAAAAAGAAACCCGTCGAAAAGGAAAACGAATGGCAAAAAAATCATCCATCCCCGCGGTTGATTTGTCCGCGGACGACGACAACATCGAAGACGAAGAAGATGTTGTGATGACGACGACAGCTCCGACTCAAACTTCCGTGCGTTGGACACGTGACGAGGAGAAGTTATTGTGCGAGGTTTGGGTCGGAGTTTCCGAGAACAATGATATCGGGAATGACCGAAACGAAGAATGCTTTTGGGGGCAGATTCATGACGATTTCAACAAAAGTACCAATGGCGTTTCTCGTACCAAGAATATGATAACGGGGAAATGGAATCGGATGCACCCCGATTGTCAAAAGTTTCACGCTATTTACAAAGGAATAACTCGTAAAAGCGGTGAAAATGACGGTGATGTTTTGGAAGCTGCGAAGGCCGAATATTCGGCTTGTAATAAGGGGAAAAAATTTGCTTACGAACACGGGTGGAGGGTGCTCAAAAAACACCCAAAATGGGACGCAGCGGATCACTTTGACTCGGAGGATCACACGGAAATATTCGGTCCAGATGCTCGGCCTCGACCACCGGGTAAAACGAGACCCGCCAAGAAGACAAAATCAGAAACAACTGAGAGCAGCGCGGGTAGTGGTTCGGGGTCTATGAAGGACGTTTTAAACGAGGAATTACGCCAGAAGATCCAAGCCGGTAAATCGGCGTACGAGGCAAAGAAAGTTAAAGAACAGTCGGCAACGGAGCTAAACGAGTTGCAGTTTCTCACGATTGATGCCGACTCTTTGCCTGAACCAAAGAAGACAATTATAAAAAACAAACAAGCACAAATAATGGCGAAATATCAGTTGTAGTTTATTTTTGTATTGTATTTTTATTTTCCAATTTTTATTTTTCGTATTTTTTTCGTATTGTATTTTTTTTCGTATTTGTAATTTTTATTTTATGAAATGAATTTTAATTTGTGTGAAAAATGAAAAATAAAATAAAATTATGAGTGGTGGGGCCCAAATGAAGAGGAGAAAGAAATGTCATGAGTGAAGGGGTGTTTTTGTGTGTTGTGTTGAAATGAGGTGGCGCTGAGGTGACAGCAGTGGAGCCCAAATGAAGAGGTATTTTTGTGTCACTACACCCTTTGCTCTAAGTTTGGTGATACTTGTAGAAGCAATCCACGTGTTTTTCATGAAGTAATTGCACACAAAATTTGTAACGATAGCTATAGAATTGCATCTTCTCATTTTCTCTAAGTAACCACATAAGTTGATATGTAACTCATAACTTTCAATAATACTAATGGTGAGAAACCTAGGTGATGTTGTCATACGTCACTTACGTTGCATGCT
>BQNB010128061.1:0-19340 GCA_026074375.1 Tanacetum coccineum | reverse complement strand
AAGAATTTAAGCATTACCAATATTAGCAACAATTTTGAAGAAATGAATTGACGTTGTATTTAGTTATAAAGAAAAACTTACATAACATATGTCATATGTGTAATGTGTATCTATCGTTAATTTGAATCAAATTCAAAGAAAAATCCACATAAATCAAAGTATCTTTCAGCTATTATATGATAGTTTGCATCCTTTCTACACCAATAATAGCAAGACATTTATCGATGACGAAAAAATATTACTCACCACATAAGCAAATGAAATCACATATATACATTAATACACGATGTTTTCGAAAGAAAAAAAAAACTTTTAACAATAACTGAACTAAATTTGATTCAAGTCAAAACCCCGTGCGTGCACGGGACTTATAACTAGTAATTTATAAATAAATTAATACTTGTGGAATAATTAACACATGAATCATAATTTACAAATCATTTAAAAATCATTAACCCGGTGAGTTCAAATAATTAACACACGCACCAGATCTTCACACCTCTAAAATCATTTACCAAACGCACCCCTAAAATACACAAACCGCTCACCTGCGCTTAGGCTATTTTATTCATGACCTTGATGCAACCTGGTTGTAAGTACAAAGCAATAAATGAACATATTATATTCAAAGAAGTACAAGTTGAATGTTTCAATACCTACGATTGGTTCACTTTGTGATCTTTCAATCTTACTTCCAACTTTGCCACATGACATAAGATTAGTAGCATTTATATTCCCATTTAATTAGAATTGATTTTACAAGTGATAATAAGGTTTTTGATAATGTATATTATCTTTATTTTTTTTAAATAATAATTACTCTCTCCGTCCCAAATTAATAGTCTCTCTTTCCATTTTGGGTTGTCCCAAAATTATTGTCTCCTTCCAAATATAGTTGTGAGTAATGTAGCAAGTTTACCATATTGCCCCTCATGATACTAGAAATTACAAACTTTATTCAAAGCTTTAATTAATTCCATAAGGATAAAACTGTCATTTTGCAAAAAAGTAAGAGAAAGAATGCAGTAATGATTATGTTTTCTTAAACTATGTGTTTTTTGTCGGGGGACAATTAATTTGGGATGGAGAGAGTATATCATTGATTTCAGTTTTCAGTTATCTATAATTTTAGCCTAATATTGACATAGTTACATACACATTCTCATATCTTGATTTTTAGTTTCTTAACCTTCTTATATCTAGTTTATCTATTATGGATACTAACCATCTAAATTATTACCAAACTCTTCTAAACTCTCAATCTCAAAAAAACTCTCAGTTTTCTTCGGAGCTAAATCAACTGCCTAGTATACCAAATCGTGAAAATTCACAACGTATTTCTAGAAATTTGTTTGAAGATTCTCAAATACCAAGCAAAAGTACTGAAAAAATTACAAAATAGGAAACCAAAGAAGATATAGCGCTGGTGTCATGTTAGTAGTGATCAAACCCGTTGAAACAATCAAAGAAAAACTTCGATGTGGGCAAGAATTTGTCAAATGTATGATGTGAAAACCCAAAAGGTATCGGCCCTCGAAATGAAAATCAGATGAAAGGTCGTTTTAAACGACTTAGCAAAAGCGAAAGCAAGTGGGTCGCTGCTTACACGACAGCATATAGTAGAAAAATGAGTTGAATGAGTTTGAAAGATGTCGAACTTGATGCTTATAAAATTTACGAGGGAGATGCTCAATTACAACGTAAGAATATAATTTTTTTTATTAAGACAGTCACTTTATAAAAATATATTTATAAAGTAAATACTTTATTTAATATATAATTTTATATGAAGTTTTAAGTAATTAAATTAAATATAAAAGAAATAATATTATATGTTAGGTTGGGTTATTGATAAATGATAAAAAAATATAAATTGTTGTATGTATTTTGGTTGTATAGTTGAAGGAAAGAGAAAATAATATTTTAATAAGAGATTAGGTTGTGAAAAGTTGTGAACATAGTCTTAACGAACCTCTCAGGTATTCGTTGTTTAATTTATGGTGGTGTTTAATTTGTGAATTTAGTTAATAAATTCATTCTAGGTTTGTCGTTAATAAATATAGTTGAAATATAAGGTGTAATTTGTTGAGTTTGAACTCTAAATTTGTTGCATATAAGGTGTTTGTTGATATGCCTAACTTAAATTAGATATTCTCTTTGTAATTATTAATTGGTTAATTTTGTTAGTTTTCATGTTAATTGCTTCAAGTTATGTTTAGATGACGTAGTGATATGCGAAATAGTCAACAATCGTTGTGCTAGTGTAGTTTGCCATATTACTTATTGATAAGTTAGGGCTATGATCTATTGTATTGTTACGTTTTGAATGAGAAATTGATATGAGTATTGCGCTTTTGAACGAAAAGTTGAAGGCTTATCTGATATGAGGCGCTTTTGGATTAATCAGTATACAAGTTTTGTTTATGTTTTGTTAAGCTACTTAAACTGCTACTTTATTGTAGTTTTTAAGAAATCAAGTGTGACTGTTAATGTATGTTGAGCTGATGATCTATGGTTCTTTATTGAAATTTTGGCAAAACATGTTCAAAATTTTGAATTAGTTAGTTTACAGGATTTATACATAGAGAGTCTAGGTGTGTTTGGATACGTATACCAGAAGTGATTATCTAATTCCTTATAATTACGTTATAGTTTTTTGTTTACATGAACTACGTGCCTAATTCTTTAAGAGGTCGAATATTGGGTTACCTTTTACACGCGGCGTTGATGGATCTGGAGCCAGGGACAATGGGTAGTTTGAGATCGGGGGCTTATGGTCAGATATTTAGACCTGATAATTTTGTATTTGGTCAATCTGGTGCTGGTAATAATTTGGCCAAATGTCATTATACTGAAAGCGTTGAGTTGATTGATTATGTTCTCGATGTTATCAGGAAGGAAGCTGAAAACTGTGACTGTCTGTGATACGATCTCTGGGATTACTAATTATGGAATTATATTAAATAAGTATTAAAATAATTAGTAATCCCTGAGATCGTATCAGTTTGCAAGGTATAAACAATGGATCTGTTTTTTTATTTACTAGATTTGATATTTTGTTGATGGTTTTGTGGATTTAGTTATTTAATTGTTTGTTGATTTGTGTTGGATGAACTGATGTGTGTGAATTGAATTAGAAATGATAGAGCTGTGGCGTATGTATTTGATTTAATTCATTGTAACTGTTTTTTAGGATTTACTTATTCAGTTATTTGTATGTTTATTTGTTACGAAAATCAGTAATCATGTGGATAATTAAAAACTAAAACGCCTTATGTGAATGATTGATTTGTATATCACTGACCAATTGGTGAAAGGTGTAAAAATGAAATTACTATTGCAGCGAAATGTTTCAACGTGAGATAGTAACTCTGATTTTTTTAGAAGTGCTACTTCATGTATGTTAACAAAAGTATTGTAGCTGTGAAATATATAAAATGTATGTTGAAGGTCTCAGTCTCCGGTGTGCTAACAAATTATTTGTTTAGAACTGATGGATTGTTTATTTTAATTTGTTATTGGAATCATGTGGGTAATAAAGTAACAAAATGGTTTATGTGAATTACTGATTTGTGATTATGAGACTTAAATTTGGCTGGCTGTTGATGAGTTATCATAATTTAAATAGTGCAGAATGAAAACAAAATGTTGTAGTTGTCCATCATTTGTTGTTTTTTTGGGTTTAAAGTTGCAATTGATGGTTAACATTATCTAATTTCAACATAATATAAACTACTTTGAAGCAAATATAATAATAAACATGGATTCAGTGATTTCCTTTCTTAATGTTCAGTAACTTTACTTGGCATGGTATTATTGAGATTGATAACAGTTGTTTTTTACCTCTCTTACTCAAATAACAATGTTGTGTTCAATGGTTGATTTTTTTGTCACTTATGCTAAAGTGAAGTATCATTATCTGTGATTCAGTATGATCCCACGGGTCTTTGGTTGGAAATATGTTAATGGTTTTTGACATGCAGGTTTTCAAGTGTGCCATTCTCTAGGAGGTGGTACCGGTTCTGGTATGGGTACACTGATGAGTGTATGGTTCTTGATAATGAATCATTGTATCATTTGCTTCAGAACTCTCAAGTTGACTATCCCAAGCTGTAAGTATTCTCAAATTGATTTTCTTATCGCATATCTTCATATTGAAGATATAGTAATTGCATAAGGTGACTAACGTTACAATTTTTGTTGCAGTTGGTGATTTGAACCATCTCATTTCCACAACAATGTTTGGAGTTACCTGTTGTCTGAGGTTTCCTGTCAGCTCAACTCTGATCTTCGAAAACTTGTTGTGAATCTAATCCCACTCCCGCATCTCTATTTTTTCATGGTTGGTTTTGCTCCACTTACCTCACGTGGATCCGAGCAGTATCGGGCTATAACTGTCCCAGAGCTCACTCAACAAACGTGGGACACCAAGAATATGATGTGTGTTGCTGACCCACGTCATGGGCGTTACTTGACTGCATCAGCCATCTACCGTGGAAAGATAAGCACCAAGGAAGTCGATGAGCAGATGCTTAATGTTCAAACAAGAACTCTTCTTACTTTGTGGAGTGGATCCCAAACAATGTGAAGTCCACTATCTGTGATATCCCACCAACTGGTCTAAAGATGGCATCGACTTTTATTGGTAACTTACTTCCATTCAAGAGATGTTCAGGCGTGTGAGTGAGCAGTTTACTGCTATGTTCATTGACTTTTAATCAACATCAACTGCTACAAGTGCTCATCCAAAAATTTCAAGATCAACCGCTACAAGTCCTCATCCAGAGAATCCCACATCTGGTACGAGTCCTCGTCCAAAAAATCCAATATCAGGTCCAAGTCGTCAACGTTATTCATATTACAGGTATGCATTTGGAAAAAATATTCAAATATATTGCATTTCTTTTCAAAATATACAAACCCGGCCCATTTGACCCATTTCAAAACATGTCCTCTTTTTTAACCTCTAATCAGATGACCCTAATCAGTTCTGTGTCATAAACTAGAGCCTAGCAAAATTATGGGTTGATTAAAAGCATGACATAATAAATCCACATAAATAAAACACCCTTACTCCACTCAAAGTACCAAGTAACTCTATACCAACTAAATCCACATAATAAATTTATTAAAAACATTGAAAATAAATCTACCTTAAAGTCCATATAATAAATTCAGAATAAAAAAATACTAAATTTCAAACAGATCTACCCTAAAACCACATAATTCAAAAAAAAATCTACCCTAAATTCAACATAATAAATTCAAAATAAAAAACATACTAAATGCGTATGACAAGAAAAAACATCTACAAATCAACGTAGAAATTAATCATCATAACAAAGACGGTGTAAAAAACTAAAAAAAAACCTCAATGAATTCCCCTGTTGCCACTGGTGTGAACTACTACGTCATCGTCGCCATGGAACTCTGTTTGTGTTTTTTCGTTCTTGAGGGTCTTCTTAGCAACTTTGGTGGCCTTCCTTAGCACATCATCAGAACTACTAAAGAAAAGTGAATGGGTGCCTACTAAAGGAAAGTGAAACCACTAATGAGGTTAAGAACTAATTTATTTATATGGAATGCAAATATTTATTTATTCAATTAATGTGGTGGTTTGTGTTTATTATTTGTAGGGTGAAAAGTCAAGGAATAAGATCGTGAAAGAAGCACTTGAAGCTCAACAGAATGCTGCGGGTAACAACGTCATGGATCAGGAAGGGTTAGAAGAGAGAGTGAGAGCTATTGTTGCGACTAAAGTGATTGATGAAGTTGGTGTTGTTAACAGGAATAAGGAAATGAAATTTGCTGATGATGTGCTAAGGAAGACCACCAAAGTTGCTAAGAAGACCCTCAAGAACGAAAAAATACAAACATAGTTCCATGGCGACGATGACGTCGTTGTTCACACCAGTGGCAACAGGGGAATTCATTGAGGTTTTTTTTTAGTTTTTTACACTGTCTTTGTTATGATGATTAATTTCTACGTTGATTTGTAGATGTTTTTTCTTGTCATACGCATTTAGTATGTTTTTTATTTTGAATTTATTATGTGGAATTTAGGGTAGATTTATTTTCAATGTTTTTGATAAATTTAATATGTGGATTTAGTTGGTATAGAGTCACTTGGTACTTTGAGTGGAGTAAGGGGGTGTTTGATGTTAGGATTTATGTGGGGGTCGTGGAGAGATCCTACAGACTTTCACGAAGCACCAGGAAAAGGTATGTTAATACACCATTCACTATTTTAGTTACTGTAATAATTTGTGGTAATTAGTCTAAATTAACCTTCTAATTTAATGATGGGGTGCTTGATTCATTGAGTTTGATTGTATAATTACTGGCTAATTTTTACTTTTCATTTTTATGTTAGTAACCTAGGGTTCTTTGAATTAGCATAGATAAGTGTATCAATGAATCAAACACATAATAAACAAATACATTTTAAACGGACCTGGATAAAATAGAATGCCTAGTTGCATTTTCATTAAACCAATTATTCTCATATGGTAGATAAGAGAAGGGACGAAACTTGAAAGAGACCGAGGGGGTTGTCCCTCCCCCCTCATATGGTAGATAAACCAATTATTTATTTGTAGTGTTTTGTCTTTCCGTAATAGATTCAAACAGATCTATTTCGACTATAGGAAATGAAGACAAATTATTCAAGAGTTATAGAAGACAAATTAATTATCTCATTTTACTAGTGCTACTAGACAAAATTTGGTATTAAGTACATGTAATGCTCGTGTCGGATAATGAGTTTTGTATGGATGATGATTTATGTATGGATAATGATTTTTATATGATGTTTATGTATGACTAGATTGGAAATTCTTATTTGAAAGTTTTGGAAGTTTTGATTTGTGTTTGCAAAAGTATCATTTGGAAGTTCTGGAAGTTCTTATATGTGTTTGCAAAAAGTATGTTTGTGCGTTCTTGACACAAAATTTGGTGTAGGCAAATATCTAAACCTGTATAGACATATTATGTGTCATGATAAGTGTGTCACCATAAAATTTTACTATCAGAACTTCTGTCGACACTTATTATATGTGAAGGAGAATCTAATTTATCGACATTTTTTTATAATTTTTCTGACACTTTTTCTTTGTCAGCAAATGTAGTATTTCTTGTAGTGTACCTCCCCCTTTCGGCGAGCAAGATGTTTCTTAACTCTATTTAAGCCACCGCCATGTATCATTTCACGACAAATGAACACTGTGTTCATGTTTTGTTACATGATCTCGTGCTTTATCTAACTTCACTCTTACACTTGTACTATGTCTTTGGGATTATTCATACTCTAAACATTACAAAAATTATCTATTAAAACAAGAGGAATGCTCAACAAAATGTATACAAAATAAAATTCATACATGCATGTGTCATGCAAATATGATGAATGAAAAGATGAAAAAGAAAGTATCATACAACATTATTGGTCAAACTCCCTTGTCATTTCATTTTGTGGATAACTTTTTATCAATTTTTTGTGAATATAACATTTCTCTTAAAACAAATACTTACTTTCAACTAAAAGAAAACTCTAAATTACCTTCATATATGGTTATATTTTGGGGTTACTGCTGGCGGAAACCAATTAATATTCTGGTATGAAAAGAAACAAAGTGAACAACTGTAAATTTAAGGTAATTAAAATTGACAAACCCGACTGGCTGGAAGTGTTTGTTCGGGTCAACCCGGGTCGTTGCTAAAAAAACCGATTGACCCGACCGGGTTTAAAAAAACAAGGCATTTTTTAGTTTTTCTTGAGTAATTCAAGCTCGAGCTCATTCGAGCCGAGCTTTATTGACCCTTGAGCTTGATCTCGAGTTTATATGAGCTTGACTCGAGTTATTGTCGAGCTTTTTATTTTTTATGTATTATGTTTTTTCATAAAATATGCATATTTAAGGGGTTTATATGTAAATAGAGTAAGTGTCGATACTTATTTATATGAACATATCAAGTTTTTCGAGTTGATTTTGTGCCGAATTTGATTTTTATTTTATATTACAATTTTATTTAGTTTACAAAACACGTCATTACAAAAAAAATTAGCTTTTCGAGCCAAACTCGAGCCAAATTCAAATTTATTCGAGTTTAGCTCGAGCTTCCCTCATAAAGGCTCGTTGAGCTATCAAGCCAATCTCGAATGGAGCATAATACTATCGAGTCGAGCTTTGTCCAAATTTGACTCGATTCGAATTGTTTACATCCCTGGACCGTGTTGGTGGTTATATGCCCAGAACAGGGTGAAGATAATCAATAGCAACAATAAATCAATGAATGGTTACCGGATATCATTTGGAATCGTGTTATCACTTTTCAAAATAAACTATTCGACTCTAATGCTTAGGTATCACGAATATCTACTTGGGATAAGACCAAATATTTGTTATTGAATTAGGCATAAATCAATAACCCGTATGCTTCCAAGTGTTTAGGTTTTGATACGACCCGGTTTGGGTTGTATCAGATAGTAGCACCACTTCAAGCGTGTGCAAACTCTTTAAGAAGATAGAGAGAAGAACTATAGGTATTTTGATCTTTAACTTGATTGATTGATTGATGAATGGTTTGATATATTTATACCGAATACAGTCAAAGTCACATACAAGACCAGTCAAAATCAGATACAAGACCTTTCCTAAGATAACGACACTTTCCTATTAAGACTCAAACATAATAAAATAAAGATTAGTTATTATACGACATAATAAACTATGACACTTATCCTAAACCAAGGGCATAACTCTTGACAATGCATCAATCATATCTCCTTCTTGAAACTCCTCCGAAAGGCCGGCAACCACATCACTTCCAGTACCCGCATTTGGTTGAGCAAAATTATTGGCGCCCCTACTATCCAAGAGATCGAGAACATCCCCGATACCATTTTTTCCCAAAGTTGAAGAGCTCACGGACTTCCGTATCCAACCAAAAAAGTGAGTGTAGAACCATTACCGTTGTCCACTACTTCCTTCGTAGGTACCTTCGGACCTGAAGATTCCGAATCATTACCACCATTGCTGTCAAAAGTGTCGGCAAAAATTGGTGGTTTGGCGTCATCTTTTTCTTCAAAACTTCATTCAGGTTATCTTGGTTTTCTTGATGCTCGTGTTCTTCAGAAGTAGCAATCATACTTGTTTTGACAGCTTCTACCTTGTTCGGATTATAGAAAATCGTTTCCTCAAGATCTTGAACCTGTATCCTTGTGTTTAGGTCGTTTGGTTTGGCGATGGTTATGGCGGACCGCTCGTCCTCAAAACGGGCCTCAGTGATACGAGCTAATGAGAAGGATTCTCCTAAAGTTGTAGGCCTTGCCCTCAATAGTTCTATTTGTAACGCCACTTTAAGTCTGGAGATATTCAACAATTTAAGTAAAGATAGAGATCCCCGTTACTCGATTTATAAGTATCTCAAACTCAGTCTGGTATTCGACCACCGTAATCATTTGAAAGACCTTATATAGTTCGTATTCCGCGTCCTGATCGCTGCCGCCAGATGCCATGAACAGTAACTCGAAGAACAATAATTTTTTCACTGACGAACAGTACCTCGTGAACAGTAACGAGCGAACAGTAATTTTTTTAAACCTTAAATCGGAAGGTCTCTCAACGAGAGCTCTCAATGAAAGCACCAATTGATACGACCTGGTTTGGGCTGTATATGTGTGTCTCTCATGCAGATGTTAAGATCTTTATTTATAGTTTAGATCACTCAAGCCTAGTCAATGGAATTATTAGTGATAAACATCCCATTAATCACCACATAATTGGCCTCCATAATAGTAAGTATTAGTGGTTACATGACCAATTAAACATGGTCATAAATGCAGTTATAACCGCCACTTGAATAGGTCAAAACCGTTACAAGTTAGTTGAACTCATCCCAGCTAAGTCATTCCTTTAGGACCTTGAACACTCATCAGCTGGCTCACTGAAGAACATACAAGCTGAAGTGTTCATATTGAAAAGACTCACTAATGAGATAACCCGCTGAGGAAACATCCTCTGATGGATTACTCTCTAATGGTGTCCTTCAGCTTACTACTCAGAGAGTACAAAGCTGAAGCCACTAGACTGATGAATACCATTCAATTCAGAGTTACACTCACTGAAGAGTGAACTCACTGAACTTCATCAGCAACTTGAACTCCCTTTTACCACTATTAGAGTCAGGATGTTTAGTGACCTATAGGTGTGCACTCCGCACCTCTAGCCCCATTACCCGGTATGACTGAAAAATAAATTTCCAACAATCCTCCCCAATTTTGTACAATTTCTTTTTGCTTGAAAAATGGCATTAAACAAAGAAGTGCATAAACAAAAATATCCTGAGGATTGAATTTCTATCTTAGTACATTACCCGTTTAAATATTTAAGAATCAGGGTGTTTTAAGAATTGAACCCTTCAACCCATTTGAATACCTGAAGATAAAATACACATAAGTTTTCAAACACTTAAACGCTCCTGACACTTATACAAGCCATGTGTCCATATCCAATTCATAAATGTTGTAAAAGTTAAAAAGTCCAGATCTTCCCGAGGCGGCAAAACCTCAACATTTACATAGGTGGTTCCTTTATATTCATGCTCCTGCTAAGCACTTTTTCAAAGACATTAACCATTAAGAAGTAAAAGACTTCATCCTCTTTTCCAGCAGGTTCCAAGCACATCCTTGGTATGATTGTAAAACATGTGCTTCAGTCAACTGAATGTTCCGCTTTCCACATTGAATTCAGCTCATAAGTTTCCTCAGGAGGGAGTTGGGTGTCTTAGCATTCAGTGACTAACTTGGACTTTAAACACATCCCTTCAGCAAACTTTATAACCAAGTCTCTAGCCAATCCCTTCATCAAGTGATCAGCTAAGTTTTATTGAGACCTCACAAACTTTATAGATACCACCCCATTCATGATAAGTTCACGAATCATGTTATGCCTAACACCTAAGTGTCTAGTCTTCCCATTATACATTTGGCTATAAGCCTTTGCCAATGTAGCAGCACTATCACAACGTATAGATATAGGTGCTATAGGTTTGGACCACAATGGAATCTCAAGGATAAGGTTTCTCAACCATTCAGCTTCCTTACCAGCAGCTGCTAAAGCCGCAAACTCAAATTCCATTATTAAGCTGGTGATTCAAGTTTGTTTCTTGGATGAACAAGAAATTAAACCTCTACCAAGCAGGAATACCCAACCACTGGTAGACAAATTGTCTTCAGTGTTGCTGATCCATCTTGTATCAGTGTCAAACTATAATACATAGTCTTCTTCAAATACTTCAGTACCCTCTAAATTGCTTGCTAGTGTTGAGTAATAGGATTACTAGTATACCTACTGCAAAGCAATATCAAGCCTTGTACAAGCCATGGCATACATCAGGTAGCCAATTACCCTAGAATACCCAAGTTGAGATGCAGCCTGACCATTATTAGGCATCAGCTTCTCACTTGTATCTATAGGAGTACTCACCGGAGTACAATAAAAGTAAATGAATTTCTTCAACACCTTCTCAATTTAATGAGACTGAGAAATCCATTACTTTCATGTTTAATCCTAATACCAAGGATAACATCAGCCCCCCTCATATCCTTCATGGAGAACCTTGATGATAAAAATCCTTTGCCATGTCAACTTGAACTTGGTTAGTGCTAAATATCAGCATGTCATCAACATATAGGCAAATGATGACTCCTTTATCAAATTCATCAAATTTGCTATATACACATTTGTCAGCTTGGTTAAGAAAATAAACACTAAACAAAACCACTTCATCAAACTTTTGATGCCATTTATTAGGTGTCTGCTTTAGTCCATATAAGGACTTAATCAATTTATACACCTTGTTATCATTGCCAGACATGATGAAGCCCTGAGGTTGGTTCATATAAACCTCCTCATTCAATTCACCATTCAAAAAAGTTGTCTGCACATCCATCTAATGAATAAACACACTTGTCATGCTATTTTTATGGTAATGATACGTACCACTAGGGCATAAGTATCAACGTAGTATATCCCTGACTTTTGTCTAAAGCCCTGAATGACTAGTCTAGCCTTGAACTTTTTAATAGTTCCATCTACCTTTAGTTTTCTTTTAAAGTGTGGAAACCGTAGATGGGGGGTAAATACGTTTCCATTTAAAAACTTTAAATCTTTTGTATCAATTACCCGATCAAGTTTGACGCAATATGAGAAGTGTCGATAATAGGTTTATAATAGCTAACGCATATTCTAACAATATAACCACACTCACAATATTTAGTACAAAGAGCTACACAACCTTAACTAACAAGATCTGCACAACCATTCACACAATCATGAGCACAATGCAAGTATAAAAGTAACGCGGTAAATGTAAAGAAATAAGTAAAGCGAAAGGTAAAAGAAAATGCAAAACGACACGGTGATTTATAGTGGTTTGGTCACGAAGCTCCTCTTCGCCCTACTCTACTCCCTGAGTATCTAACTTGAGAGTTACTTCACTAATCAACAAGCTCCCTTTCGGCAGAGAAAACCGTACACTAATGCTTACATTATTTTCTAACACTAAGCTAGATGTCGAGTTCTTCTTCGGGTACAACCAAACTCATTATGTTTTATGGACCAACATAACAAACCTTGTGTTTTATGGCCTAAACACATAAAATGCGTCGCTTACATTATTTTCTGACACTAAGCTAGATGTCGAGTCCTAATCTTAGCTAGAACCAATCTACCACTTCACCAATGTATTTTAAGGCCTAAAATACTAATTAACCCACAATCAACCCATCCAAATATATACATCATTTGGATCTACACTACTAAAGATTGGAAGACATGGACTCGATCTATATGTAACAAATGGACTAACTAGACTACATAAGTTCGAATCTTGAAGATGACCGAAGTTCTTCTTTTGCACTTGAGGAAAGAAGGAAAGGATAGAAGATTTGATCACATTTAAACAAGATTAACCAAGTTTAATGATCAAAGATTTAGAGAGATTTAGTGAGATCTAAAAAGAGAAAGAACTGAAAGAAAATCATGCAAAAGGGTTATGAAAATAGTTGGAGGTGACCCACTATTTATAGGAGCTAAAAACAGCCTGTCAGGAAACGGCGATCCCAGATATATTAGGGGGCCGCCAGATATTTAAGGGGGCCGCCATCCTATTTAAAAGACCGCCCCGACAGAGGCTCATGTTTTTGTCTATTTATGGTGACAAACTTGTCTGCTGAAAGTTTAACATGTTTTGGGGGGAAAAAAACCAGATTTTGAATTTTGAAATAATTACCACATAAAACATTTCTTTATAATTAAAAAAATAATTTGTGTAATTAATTTTTGAAAAAATTATTTTGTTACATTTATAAAAATGTAAAGTTTAAGACAAAAACTTATTTCTTTGATCATCCTACAAGTTTAATGATTGTTTGTACATACCTTATGTGACTTGCGTCGAGTGTAAACCAATGTCTGTCTTGATGCTTACTTGAGACGTCGAGAGATGTTGATGCATGTATGCATTGATGATTTATGTAAACAAGTAACTTCCAAACAAATGTCGGTGTTGATGTAGAGTTGAGACATTGAGAAATGTAGATGCATGTATGCATTGATGATTTGTGGTTACGAGTAACTTGCGCACTTTATGTTACATATTACAAGTCACATGTTTGTCATCACCAAAACATAAAGAGATCGTATAGATTAAATATCATAATATTTGCACTAACAATCTCCCCCTTTTTGATGATGACAAAATATGTAAACTATAGCACATAGTAAAGTTTAAAAGTTACTCGTTTACACTCTCTTCTCCCCTTTTTGTTGAAGCAAAAAGGTATAATGTGGATTATGGTTGGAGCATATAGGTTGGAGGTATGAGAAGAAGGTAAGTGTGTAAGGTAAATATGTTGGAGGAATTAGAAGAAGGTAGGTGCTCCTAGTATATGTAGTGTGAAAGAATGAAAGGAAGGTGGGTGCTCCGTGTATATAGATTGAAGATATGAGGAAAAAGACGTGAGAAATAAAGGTTGAAGGTTATTTTGTGTTTCTTGGATAGTTGAGAGGAGGTTATTAGAAATGAGAGGAAGACATTAGAAGAAAGTAAGTGCTCAGGGTATATAGGTTGGAGGAATGAGAATAAGGTAGGTGCTTTAAGTGTATATGTTGAAGGAGTGAGGAAAAGGTAGGTGCTCCAAGTATATAGGTTAAAGGAATGAGAAGAATCATGAGAAATAAGGTTGAGGTGGTTTTGTGTTTCTTTGATAATTTAGGAGAGGTCATGATAGATGAGAAGAAGGCATGATAGAATTGTAGGTACTTCAAGTATATAAGTAGAAAGTATTAGATGAAACCTGAAGGTTGAAGGTGATTTTGAAGTAGATGATGTGAAGTATTTGGAGTATGGATGAGCCCTTCATTGTATTTGACAATCTCCAATCCTATCTTCCTATAAAGATGAGCTTGCATCATCCTAGTGAAGTCTTCTATCATCATGGTTTAACCAACTCCATGCTATTTGCCCATATATCTCTGAGCTCCCCCTTGCTCATTACATCCCCATGATAATTACACTCCTTGTATATTGACTCTAAAGGATCTATGGAACAAATAAATTACCATCGATGCTCAAGAAGTTAGATGCAATTTAAATGAGTAGAGCGCTTGCAAGTGCTCCCCCTCTATGTATGCTACCCCTTGTTTGAGGCACCAAGGAATCAAGATATGGATGTGTACTACAAAACAAAGTTAGTAGACAAGTGCACACACACACACACACACACACACACACACACACACACACACACACACACACACACACACACACACACACACACACACACACACACACACACACATATATATATATATATATATATATATATATATATATATATATATATATATATATATATATAGCAAGATATTAGCGAGGAATTGGACATGTATTTTAGGTATTAGTATTCTAAAGTATGATACTTTAAAAGAAAGTTAGAAGCTAGACACATGCAATCATTGTTTTAAAATCAACAATCTAAATGATATATTTAAAAGACTCAAGACATATGTTTAAGGACAAAGATTAGACCTACTTTTAATAAATGAGAATGAGATTCGTTTATTGATTGAAACAAAAATATTATGAGAATGACTTTTTAAAGGTAGACGAGTAACACTTAATATCTTAGCGAAATATGCCAAAATATATACTTTAAAAAGATAAAAAAAAGATGCGGACGATGTGCTCTTGAATGTTAATGAAAATGATTTCATAGAGCCGAAAAATAGGAAAGGATGAGCGAGACTAAAGAAGGAATGTGTTGACGAGAGGTTGATAGAAAAGACTGATATATCATTTGCACTAACAATTGATGTGCATGTGATCTTATCAAGACAAAGGTGGATGATTGGGAATTCAAAGGTTTGTTTGGTGTTTTGTTGGTTGACAATGTTGAGGAACAAAGGTGGGTATGTAAAATGAGGTGGTAGTTCTTTCATGGTGGAAGAATAATAAGAGACTCAACGGTATGGTGACTCAATAACACTTGAAGATTGAATATCTTCTTGATGTTCTTCACTTTCTAGAAAGTGGAAAGTTTAGCGAAGGAGTGACATTTGCATATAGCAAATTACTTAAATATTTCGGATGAAATAATTAAGTTAAGAGAGATATAGGAGGAATTTTAATAGTAACAGGACTATTAAAAGAGAAGAAACGTTTAGACGTGAGAGGAAACGTTAGAGAAGATAAGACTTATTAGAAGTGAGACGACTACCAGAAGTGAGAAGACTATTAAGAAAGAGAGGAACCGTTTAGAAGTGAAAAGACCATTCGAGGTGAGAAAAGAGGTTTACGAGAAGTGAGGATCAATTTATGAGTTTGACGATTGTAAGGATTGTGTTTGAGAATGAGACGCATTTCATTATGAAATTCACTTGACTATTGACACCATAAGCAATGATACTTATGAGAATTAGGATATGAGGATGACCCATTGATCTTTAGAGAGATGTTGGGCATAGGTTTGGGTGTAAAGTAGACGTCAGCTCGTAGCAGAAGAGAGGAAGTGTTTGGTTATGGATTCAGAAAAGAATGAACGCTATAACAAGCCTGCTGCCGGCGGTCCCAGACATATCTGGGGGCCGCCAGAATAGATCTGGGGGCCGCTGGACCGCCAACAGGAGGGATGTTTAGGGCTTGATTTTTGACGAATTTTTCAAAAGGAGTGACATTTTAATTCGCATTTCGCCAATTAAAAATGCTTAAAATACTTCGGATGAAGCATTTAAGTTGTCACGACACGGAATGGAACACGGACTCGAATCGAGACAGAAGAAAAAAGAAACGATTTATGGAATGTGTTCCATCATTCCTAAACCTTGACGAAGATAATTTAACGATTCGCGCTTGAGGGGTAAAGAAAGAATGTCGGCGATGTTATCTTCAGACGCAACCTTTTCGATGGAGATGTTTCCTTTTAGACATTGTCCCGAAGAAAATGGTGACGTATCTTCGGTGTGTTTCGTATGCGAAAATAATAATAATAATAATAATGAAGAAGAAGAAGAAGAAAGCGAACGAAGATGGAGGCGACGAGCTTGACAATGTCAAGACAGATGGTGGTCTTCTCGAGTATTGTGAATGTTCATAGAACAATCACACAACGAGGTATAGTGTTGTCTTAAAGGTGGTAGCGGAAATAGTGGAGGAAAGAGATTAGCCATCTCTATGGTTGAAGAGGCGTGGTTGAGTGAGAAGGAAGAGGTGTGATCGAAAGAAAAAGAGTGTTTTCGTCGAAGAGAAAGAATGTTTTCATCAAAAAGAAAGAATGTTTCGTCGAAGAGAGAGAATGTTTTTGTCGAAGAGAAAAAATATTTCGTCGAAGAGAAAGAATGTTTTCGTAGAAGAGAAAAGAATGTTTTTGTCGATGAGAAAGAATGTTTCGTCGAAGAGAAAGAATGTTTTCGTCGAAGAGAAAAATGTTTTGTCGAAGAGAAAAGGAGAGCGTTTTAACTTATGTTGTTAAAAGGCTTGAATAGGGATTTTCAGATATGACCTTTAACGTTTGTGATTGAAAGTTAAAGATACTTGAATATTTCGGATGAAATATATGCAAAAAGGTTGTGAAAATAGTTGGAGGCGACCCACTATTTATAGGAGCTGAAAAACAGCCTATCAGGAAACGGCGGTCCCAGATATATTAGGGGGCCGCCGGCCTATTTAAGGGACCGCCCCGACAGACGCTCCTGTTTTTGTCTTTTTGTGGTAACAAACTTGTCTGCTGAAAGTTTAACATGTTTTGGGGGGGGAAAGAACCAGATTTTGAATTTTGAAATAATTACCACACAAAACATTTCTTTATAATTAAAAAAATAATTTGTCTAATTAATTTAAAAAAAAATTATTTTGTTACATTTATAAAAATGTAAAGTTTAAGACAAAAACATATTTCTTTGATCATCCTACAAGTTTAATGCTTGTTTATACATATTTTATGTGATTTACGTCAGGTGTAAACCAATGTCCGTCTTGATGCATACTTGAGACGTCGAGAGATGTTGGTGCATGTATGCATTGATGATTTATGTAAACAAGTAACTTCCAAAAAAAATTCAGTGTTGATGTAGACTTGAGACGTCGAGAAATGTAGATGCATGCATGCATTGATGATTTGTGATTACGAGTAACTTGCGCACTTTACGTTACGTATTACAAGTCACATGTTTGTCATCACCAAAACATAAAGAGATCGTATAGATTAAATATCAAAATATTTGCACTAACATAAAGATCCATTTGCAACCAAGAGGTTTGCAACCTGGAGGTAGATCAGCCAATACCTAAGTGTTGTTGCCCATGATGGAATCCATCTCAGCATTAATTGCTTCTTTTTAGAAAGAAACATCCTGAGACTTTATTGCTTCATTAAATGTTTTAGGGTTATCTTCAACATTAAAGCAATAGGAGTGTTGGTCAGAGAACTCATTCCTTTTTCTTTCAATTAAGTATAATTGAAATTTAGGTCCAAAGTTCTTTGGTGTCCTATTCCTTTTGCTTTTTCTAACCCAGGTTCAGGTTGCTGAACAACCTCTTCAGTGTTCTCTTCAGGGACCACGAAACCACCAATGTCTTCAGTTCCATTAGGAATCCTAAGACTTGGTCTAGAGACTGAAGAGAATCTATTCTCATTAAAGATAACATCCTTTGATTCAATTATCGAGTTAATTGAAATTGATTCATTAGGTTCAATGACATTAAAAGCCTTGGAATGCTCAGCATATCCAACAAAGATGCATTCAATGCCTCTTTCACCCAAAGTTTTTAGCTTTGGATCAGGGATTCTTACAACTGCCCTACAACCCCAAACCCTGAGGTATTTCAGGTTTGGTTTCTTTTAGTTTAGAGTTCATAAGGGGTAATCATGTTCCTTTTATTAGGAACCCTATTTAATAAATAGCAAGATGTTAGCATAGCTTCACCCTAAAACCCATGACTCAGCCCTGAATAGGACAACATAGAATTAATCATTTCTTTCAGTACCCTGTTTTTCCTTTTAGATATACCATTTTGTTATGGAGTATAGGGGGCAGTCGTTTCATGGATAATACCAACAGACTGAAAATACAGAGTATCTATGTACTCATCTCCCCTATCAGTCCTGAATCTTTTGATCAAGGACCCTTGTTGTAATTCAACTTCAGTTTTAAATACTTTAAGTTTATCTAATGCTTCATCCTTAGTATGTAATAAACTAACATAGCAAAACCTAGAAGCATCATCTATAAATGTCACAAAGTATTTCTTATTCCCTAATAATGGAATAACATTCAAATCACATAGATAACTATAGATCAGCTCCCAAATCATCAGTTTCAAGTTTTATATTTTTCAGTGTCCATGTCAAAACAAGGATTAACCCATCCTTAGACATATCTTGCATATTATTATTAAAATGGACATTGCCCAATCTAACATACCATGTGATTGAATCATTCAGTTTAAAGGTTGACATAAAGACTGATTTACCAATATTATTAACAATATTAAGCGTGAACATTTGATTACACAAATAGCCAAAACCAATAAACACACCATGTTTAGACCAAACAAATTTATCAGATTTCAGTTACTTGTTTATAACCATAATTATTCAAAATACCATTATTAATATTAGGTACATGTAAAATATTAAACATGGAAACAATCTTACCAGAACTAAATCTAAAATTCACACAACCATGTCCAATCAATGTAGACCAACAACATTGTTGCTTTTTGGCTTGCCACTATCCTGCGCCCTAAGGGACTCCTCAATGCGCAGATGATTGCCCAAC
>BQNB010128060.1:0-19340 GCA_026074375.1 Tanacetum coccineum | reverse complement strand
ATAAAGGTGTGTTTGGTTTCTAGTTTTGATGGAGCATATTAAAAAAAAGGGGTTGTTTGGTTTTTATGTTATGTTTATTTTGTATTTATATTTTATTTTCCTAAACCATTTATACCACAATGTTTGTTTTAAAACACTTAAATGAAATATTAAAAATTGTAAAAATACTATTTTGACGCGGTTTCGGCCAATCGTGGATAAAAGTCAAAAAGTATTAAAATGAAAGATAAATAAGCTTTCGAAGCTAAAATATGGAGTTGTCGATTTCTCAAACGCTAAAGCGGATAAATATCTAAATCACGGCGCACAAATAATTAAAATTGACGATTTTTATCAAGTCGAGCAAAAAGAATAAAAATGATTTCTAAAACAATTAGAAAAAAACAAATAGGGCTCGGTCTAAACATTGATCTTAAATTCGGGTTATTAAATACTCCATCTCCTACAACCTATCTCAACTCTCTTGATCCTCTCAACTACCAAAACTACCAAATGCCTTTCTCCTCCGAACGAACCAATGAAACTCTCTTTGAACGACAAACCGACTTGCTCAACCAAACGCAACAAATGCATAAGGAGATGCGCGGAGGTTTCAAGTCATTTGGAAAGACACTAAAAGGAGTGTTTAGCAAGAAGAAGAAATGAAGATATAGGAGTGGAGTGAACTAGATAGCTAAATGTAGTTTAAGATAAGTTTTAACTTAATTATGTGTATGTTATTAACAACTTGTATGGTGATCATCCGATATATTCGAAAAGACATATGTGTTGGTTATCTTTTAGGTACTTGTTTGCTATGATAACTTAAACCTTTGGTTGTTTTATTAAATCAACTAGTTATGCCACTTTGGCTTCATGATTCAATGTGTTTATTATATGTTATATGATTAAATGTGCTTATAAAACTCTATAGGGCTTGCTGCAAATAAACCACCAAAACAAAAATACCCTCACAAAAATTCTGAGAAAAATTGTTTTTCTGTGAAAAATGGAACCAACAGTGGGCGGCCCCCTTAATTCATAAAGGCCGGCCCCCTTAATTTTAAGGGGACCGCCCCCTATTTAAGGGGACCGCCCATAGTTTTCACGGGTAAAACAGTATTTTTTCTGCTTTTTGCCCTCTTTTACCTAGTATCAGCTATATTTGCCCAGAATGCTCGAACAAAATTTGGAATACCCTAAACTTGTTCAAATTCATTCCATTTTCAAACAAATCTCTTCCCATAAATTCCCTCCAAATGCATATCACCAATTTACCATCTCCCTCATTCATCATCAACCACCATAAACCTCCATGGCCTCCACTAGAGCCTCTATTTCCAAAGTCTCCAAGAGACCAAAAATCAACATCATTCCACCAAAACAATTGTTTGTGGATTTAACCCAAGATGACACAAAAACTCCATCACCCAAACTTCCAATTTCATCACCTAGTGCTCCTAATGCACCCTCCAAAACACCATCAACCAAAGACACTTCTTCATCTTCAATTGATTACATACCCAAATCACCAACCTCATCAACATCACTTTCACCAAATGGTTACTTGAACCCACCAACATCTCCTCCTCCAAGAGTTTCTCCACCACCTCCAACTCAAGAAAATGCATCAATGGACATCACTCTCACTCTTTCCCCAATTACCCCACTTGATGTCCAATTTGATACTCCATCACCTTCACCACCTATCATTGAGCATCCTATTCCTTGGAATTTACTTGAAGCACATGGTAACTCATGCCTTTGTTGTATCCACAACCGAACCCTCATTTTTGGGTTAAGAGATGAACTTCAATATATGTTTTCATATATTGAACATATGCTCTCACAACCACCAATCATCATCCACTCACACCACCTCCACCATCATCCCCAAACTAAACATGCTCTATGTTTAGTCTCTTAAATAATTGATCCTCTAAACCATTTTTTGCATGCAAGTCCTATTGAGCTTTACTAGTTATAAGACTTTGTACTTTTAAAGTTTATGTATGTAAGCATGTTACTTTCCTTACGGTATGCCTGAGTGTTTTCACATACTACTTTTAATTTTAAGTGAATGATCATTGTTGTTTGTATGCCAATTTTTTCTTCCTTGCTACATGTTAGAAATATTTGTATTCTTCTAACTCGAATTTTGTAGGCCAAGAAAACCAAGCACGATTCCCTTGGCGGCCCTCTGAACGAGATGGAGCAACACATCAAGGGTGAGCATTTTGTTCCGCTAATTTTACTACAATTCTCGACGATCCTTTTTGATTCAAACAAAAAATGGAGAAATGACATCAAACTCACTACAATACTTGTATAAAAAAATAATTTTACAATTAATGAGTTTAAATTTGTAATCAATCAAAAAGGGGGAGAATATGTATGATAAAATATAATGGCCTAAAAACATATAAATAATATATTTTACATTTTTACGTTTTGAATAACACAAAATAAGTAAAACGATCAACGTAAAATTTAAACGTACCAAGTATTTAGTAGTAACTTCACATTTTCAACAATTACATCACTTACAAGGATGAATAAATAAATGCTTAATGGATTTTAATGAATCAAAGAAATTTTTTAATCAAAAACCTCATACTTTATAAAATGTTGTAAACATGTTTATAAACTTACAAAACATTTTCTACATTTTAAAAGAAATGTTTTATTCAAATAAATATTTTGTAATTTCAAATTTTTGAACCTAAAACGGCTAAAAAAGGTCCAGTAAACACCTCCCCTGGATAGGACAAAAAAGAGGAGCGTCTGAAAGGGGCGGCCCCCTTAAATACATGGGCAGCCCTCTTAATTATAAGGTGGGGCCGACACCCTATTTAAAAGAAGGGGCCGGCCATAACTCCGCTCCTCCTACTTGTCCTATAAATACTGACTATTCCTTAGATATTTTTCTCAACCTTTTGCACTCATTCCTTTCCTGCTCAACAGCCCACTATATCCCTCTCTAAAATCCTTAATCATTTAAAATCATAAAGCTTTGTTTTCCAAATGATCCAAGCTATATTCCACAAGTGCAAGAGAAGAATACTTCCATCATCCAAGTAAAGAATTATTACACCAGTAGTGTTGCATACAACCCTGTTGCATTCATATCACATATTTGTAAAATCAATTGTATATCTTGTAGGTGTGTGTAAGTAGCTAGAATCTTGTTTGATCTTGTAAGTATAGTTAGATCGTTGTGATCTTACCATTAGTGATAGTTTAGTTTGTGATATAAGTATGATGTGGTGAAGTGAAAAAAGTCGTGAAGTTGTGAAGAAGTCGTGAAGTTTTAAAGAAGTCATGAAGTTGTGAAGAAGTTTGATGAAGTAGTGAAGAATTTTAGATAAAAGTTATGAAGTCGTGAACAAGTCGTTACAGTTGAGTTGTGATAGATTGGTTCTAGCTAAGATTAAACTCAACATCTAAGCTTAGTGTCGAAAATTAATAATAAGCAACGTTGTGTACAGGTTTTCCCTCCGCCATAAGGAAGTTTTGGTTGACATAGTGAAGAAAACTCTCCAGTTGGGTGTTCGGGGAGTGAATTAGCGAAGGAGTTGCTCTTCGTTACCGAACCACTATAAATCACCAGCGTTGTAGGTTTGATTGTATCCTTATCTTATTCCTCTGTCTTACATTAATCATTTCCATAATTTTACATTGTTCATATTATGCAAGCATTGAATTCACAAAAAGGTCGAATCTAAGTTTTACAAACATACATAAAACTTAAATTTAAAAAATCGGATAAACTATTCAACCCCCCCTTCTAGTTTTCCACAATTGGTATCAGAGCAACACGTTAAACAAATGTTTTAAACAAATTGTATTTTAAAAAACTTGAACGATTCTATGGAATCGGAAAATATTTAGAAGGGCAATCTATTGCAAAGACCACCACTATTTAAAGTGATGGATTTATTTATTGGAAAAATAATTCGAAACTTATGTGAAACAAAATATCAATATCTTTGGCATGTATAATTACCGATGGTGAGTTTTCCTCCCAATCAATTTAATCCCGAAACTTAAAAAGATGACATTTATAATTTCACAAACAAAATGTATGATCTAAAAAAAACTTGCTAAAAATAATGAAGCGAAATTGGTAAATTTATAATGCTTTAGAACACGTAAAAAAATGAAAAGAATTTTTATGTGTCAAAACCGCAAAGGAAATTTGGGATACTTTGTTATTAATCACTTATCAATGTAATAATCAAGTCCCCAAAGTAAATAAAACAGATCTCTTGTCACAATATGAACAATTCATGTTATGAAAAGAGGAATCAATAGATAATGCTTTTGCTAAATTTAACACTATTATTACTAGTCTAAAAGCACTTGATGAAGGTTTTTCTAGCAAGAATTATGTTAGAAATTTCTTAGGGCATTGCATCCTAAATGGCGCGTAAAAGTCACGGCAATTGAAGAATCAAAAGAATCTAACAACTCTTTTCACTTGACGAATTATTGGAATTTTAAAAGTTCTATGAAGATAGTAATCAAGAAAGAACTCAAGAAACCATCAAAACAAAAAGAACAAAGTAGATCTTATTGCTTGAAAGTGTTAGAAAGGAAATCTAGTGATGAGAAAGTTCAACCTCCGATAGTGAAGAAGAAATTACGCCATGGCCGTAAATAAACTACAAAGAAATTCTTTCAAAACAAGGACACGATTCGTAAAACATCCATATGAAGAAAGAAGACCATTCCAAAGAAATAAAGATGACAAAAATAAGACAAGTGAAAGAAAATGTTTCAAGTGTGAAAACCACCGGGTTAGGAGTGCGAGCTAATAGGAAATCACCTGTTAGATAAAGTATATCTCCTAATTAAAAAGGAATCCTTAATCATTGTAAACTAAGAATAGGTTAATTATCCTTGCGAGTCCATTCCACTCAGTTCACATAGGTTAGGAACATCTACAAAACTGGACCTAACGAATTTAGACCCCTTCTAAGATTGTAACGATACATTGCACATAAGATCATTGAATGCGATTATCCTTTCTAGTTGTCTGTCACTATACCAATTCCCTTTTCGGCAACAAGGTTTACCATCCAAGCATCCTGCAATAATTCTACTAAAAATCCAAACTGTTTTCGTTAATGCTTTCTTAGGTAGAAAAATAATTTCGATTAGACAATTAGAGGCACAAACGTTCTTGAGTCGCCACCCGTGCTATACCAATTAACTACACTATACACGATATTGTACAAAACAGTTTTTTTAGTGTGTCGTAGGACCGTCGAGGTAGTATAGGTGTTTTATAAATGTAAAACCTGACGTAGTTTTTATTTAAAAGAAATTACGCATCAAGTTTTTGGCGCCGCTGCCCAGGGATCGGTTTGTAAGTTTTTTGAGTAGTTTGATTGATATAATAGTGTTTGTTTATGATTTTTGTAATGTTAGAACCTTCGTATTCTTTCTCCTATTTCTATTCTGTATTCTTGCGTTATGTGTGAATTAAAATTAAAAAATGCGTCATAGGCTTCGTTATGGCGTTAACTTTTGGTGTGCTTAGTTGCGACATAACTCTGAACTAGTGTCCCTATGGACAAACCAAAAATGAGTCTGCATTGCTTATAACATTTTTAAAAAATAACTTTCTATGGCCACCTTTATTTAATATAAGCTGCTATGATGGTACAAGTGAAGACGAGAACTATTTGGAAGGAATAATTGATTATTTAGAGCCAAAATCTTATGACAGATTCATTGACCTAGATGACGAAGCCTATAAAGAAAGAAAGTGCAAGTTTCTTGGAATGACCTATAGGAAACCACCCACGATCTTAATCAAAAAAGTGGAAGTCACTAGATACACTATTGACCCAGGGGAAACTTACACAAAAATAAAAGTTTTAGGAATTGAAGAAATACCAAGAACCGAGGATAACATTGCCAAAATAAGAGCTGGGTTGTTGGAAGAAATAGGTGCGGAAGGAGGTACCCAAGGAGAGACATTGCCTCATCTTGAGTCTAACTTAAAGACTCGTTCATAAACAAAAGTGCTTGTCGGGAGACAACCCGTCTTTTATTAATAGAATTCATTTAAATTTCTGCACTTTAGTTGGTTTTGTATGTCTTTACTGAGTTTTTCAGGTTCTCGTAGCAAGGAAATGGAATTCGAGGTCACCTCAACTCGTATTCATGTGGTAAAAATATTTATGTGTGGGCGTAACCTCTTTAGTTACGCCGTAACGAATGTAGTTACGGCATAACCCTCTCTATGGTTACGCTGTAACTAGATATAATCAAATTTTTAAAAATTATTTTTCCATATGGTTACGGCGTAACTCATTTCATGATTACGCCGTAACTCCTTGCTGAAAACCTCAATTAAGTTCAAAACTTTTACAAAACCGTGTATAATTAAATGAACTTTGTGGGTACATTCTCTAGAAACCCTCATGAGACTTCACTCATCAACTTGGGCCACCAAGTAATTTAAAAGACTTGTTGCGTATGCTAAATGCAACCGTGATTTCTACAAAAGCGAGTTAGGTTTTCTTGTATAATTTGGTTTTGAACGTTTAATGCATGTATTTTGTTTAGTGATTTAAGGGGATACGAGTTTGCTCAGGATTGGCTTGTTAAGAGTTCAGATCTTGCCATCATTATTCAAAGTATAGAGCAATGCTCAGAGGAGTATCTCGTTCTAATTCTACTCTTATTTTTGAATTTCATTTCCTTAAATGTACAATAGGGACATTGTACAAACTAAGTGGGGAGATGAGAGTAGAATTACCACTTGACCTATGTTTGCCTTCGATTTTCTAGTTTTCTTTTGAAAAATTGTGCCGATTTTAAAATTTTTTAACATGTTTTTCTTACTAAACTAGAATAAATCTTTGTCGAGCGCGCTATTACCCTTTATTTCAATTAGTAAGGTTAAGCCTAATGATTCCCTTTTCATCTATTATACAAAAATCCACCAACAATATGAGTGTGCCGGTAGTATTGTAGACTTTAGAACTTGACATGTACATCATTTTGAGACCTAATTGATTAGCAGGAATAGATTGTTCAATAAGGCAACATTTAGGAATTTCCCCAAAACAGCCCATATGTGTGTGTTTATCGACTTGTTACACTGACTTGTCGACCTCCTGTGTTAAACCCCTAGTTACACTCATTATTAATGCAAGATAACCCTAGATCACCCTGTTAAGCCAATCCTTGTTTTTAACCCAATATGTTAAATGTATCGTTACACCATTTTGCCTTAGCTAACCCTGTAGTCTATATTTTCTTTGTGTTGAAATCTCTAGCTACTTATGTCTATGGTTCGGGAAAATGAGCACAAAAATTTTGTACGTTCGTGGAAGACCTATCACTCTTGATCTATGAAGACCCCCCCCTGTATCATCACTTTTGATTTTGCTTATCTCAAGTGGGGGTATGTATTTTGTATGTTAGTAAAAAAAACTCATAATACAACAGATCCACATCCCAAACCCTCCCAACCCGCCCTCCCCCACAAGAGGGCCCACCAATCCCCTTCAAAAACCTCAAGGGACCAAAGGTTCGGACCCCTATACCCCGAGGGATCCAAAACACATTGTCGCGAAAAACCCACAGATCGGGTGCCATGCAAATCAACGCCAGTTTACTACGCTGCACGTAAACTCAAACCATTACTGGATTCTTGACAAAATCACCTGGAATCACCGTCTACCACATACCCTCAATCACCACTCAGCACGCGCTAAGAACGATCGCGCCATGCTTAGCACGAACCTACCCTCCTACCTCACATGCATCCCTCCACCTTCCTTACTCAAGTAACACCTTCAATCAGACAACTCACAGTCATTGATGTTTGTACACCCGAATCTAATCGATACATTGAAACATGACCTTATCCATATCAAATATCTCATCATTGGTCCTTCCACTTAATTTCCATCCTCAATAACAACCTCCTTACCATAATTGAACAATCTTAAAAGCTTAATAATAAACAATCCCTCTTTTGATTATGGCATCTTCTACCTTTTAAGAATCAACTAGTGTAGATCTATGCCTTATTATGTCTTTATGATTATCCACTTTCTATTGTAATTGAATTCTACAAATGTTGTATGAATGTGTCTAACTCTTAATTAAGATTTAGTTTTTAAATGTATTCAGTTTGGATGTGCTAGTGTACGAGTTCTTTGGCGTTGAATAGAAACTAAACTCTTCTTTGGTTAAATTAAATACAATGTGTTAACTTGAAAGATTTATGTCTTGCACTTGTACTTCTAACCTTGTTTGGTAGCAAAAATAATTTTCAGAAGATCGATCCCTTGGTTCCCCAAACAAGGGGGTGCATACATCAAGAGGGAGTCTTGATATCGTCGATTTCTTTCTTCCTTCAACAACTCGACGATCATTCTTTTTAAATTCAACAAAAAGGGGGAGAAATAGAACATAACTCATTTAATAATTTGACATCTTTAATTTTATTTAAAATGAGTTTATACTTTGTCATCATAAAAAATGGGGAGATTGTTAATACAAATAATATCTAAAAACGTTATTTATATTTTTTGACCTCTCAACGTTTTGATAATAACAAAATGTAAAAACGTTCACAAATTATTAAATGTAAAATTTCATTTCTAAGATTAGTGATTACTTAAGGTAAGGACAAACAAATTAATTAAGCATGATTTGTGATCAAGAAAATATTTTTCTCTTAATCCTCACTTTTAATTCTACAAAAGTATTAAAAATACTTTTACAAAATATTTTTTAATTAAATAAAAAGTTTTATAAAAAACTTAAAATTTTAAATTCAAATTTCCCTCCCAAAACGGAAGCTTCTACACCAGATACAATATTCCCCACAAAAAGACAAAAAAGGGAGCGGAGTATAGGCGGCGGCCCCCTTATAGGCCTGGCGGTCCCCTTATATATAAGGAACCACCGGGACCGCCCCTAGAGAGCCGTTGGGATTTCCTGCCTATAAATACTGCTCCATTCCCAGCAGAAAATCATTCTTCTTTGCATGAAATTTTTTAGTCTTTTCTTTCTCTCTCTAAACCTTCTTTCTCTTACTAAATTTATATAGTCTATTCTTTCTCTCTTCTAAAACAATCTTCCTCTCACTATATATCTTGATCACTAACATACTTAGATCATGTTTCCATTGATCTAATCTCTTCTACTCGATCTCTTCCCACTTATTCAAGTGCAAGAGAAGAACACCGAATACGTCAAGAAACAAGTGTTAATTAGAGATCTATCCTCCATATCTTTTTATACCAAAACTCTAATTGATTTATCTTGTGTATTATGTGTAAATCGTTAATTGTAAAGAACCGATAAATGGAAGTGAATTCTGTTGTGATGTGTAAATCTTTTTCAGTGGTAATTGTTATCTATGCTAAGATTAGGACTCGACAATTTAGACGTAGTTTCCCAATAAAAATATAATCATATAGCAAGCTTTGAAAATAGGTATGTGCTCCGCCTAAAGGGTATCTTAGTATGTCGCGCTAAAAAGTGAAATCTCTAGAATGTGATGCAAATACTCAGAGGGATTGGGTAGGGCGAAAAGAGATTGGCTTTCGTTGTATCGAACTAAACACTAATAAATATCTCGTGGTCTTATGTTTGGTTTATTAATAGTTTTCTTTTTTATCCCTTATTGCCATTTTACCACATTAATATAATTAACGATATTTTAAAGTATAGATATATCGTTTAGATATAACTAACTCCAACGCAGTCACAATAACCATTATTGTCAAAAGTACACACCATTCCCACCACAACCTCACGGACACAAAACCAAAAAACCCCATGTGTACCCCCTACACCAAAACCGCACCGACAACCCCCCCATTCAACAGAATCCAATCAAACCCACCAAAACACGAAACCTCACATCTGATAGTGAAAAGATAGAAAAATTATAATTTCAAACTATACAACATTCGAAAGATCCAGACAAAAGAATAAAGTAGACATATTGAGAATGTAACCAGAACTAAACAGATATATAAATCGAGAATAGTAGTAAATTGTTAAATTGTTAGATAAAACTATCTATGTGGTGTTGCTATATAATTTTAATGACAATTCTACAACCGCAATATACCTACAATGAAATAACAAACTAAACAAGAATAAAAAAGTAGATGAAACTTAAGTAACCAGAGGTTTGATGACCCGCCGCTGCCCTGTCGGCGTTTAATTGTCAGCTAGTTTTTGTTAACCATTTGTAGTGTTTTTCTATTTATTCTAACATATATTTCCTGTTCTATCAATAACTACTACCATCTGTTACATCACTGTGTCTATAAGTTTTTCCCAAGTAGCACTATATGCTTTTTGCATCTCGAAGAGTCAACATCATTTTCTCTTAAGAAGTTTACATCTAGCATACACTGTCATGTTCATATCCCCCATTAATTCCCTCTTTTGACCTGGCAAGTCTATTGTTTATTTCATGCTGATTATTGTGATAAGACACTTAACCTGAAAGTAAAAAATAACTGATAATTAGTTTAGATTATTAATTTACAGAATTAAGAATAAACTCAAATACTTCTCATCTACATGATACCACAATCAAACTTTAACATTCAACTCTAACACAAGAACACTTTGTAACCACCTGATAATGAAAGAATTATGTCATTATACCTTATAAACCGATTTAAAACTATTAATCAACCTAACACCCACGGACGAGATTTCCTTATCAAGACTGACACAAACCAAAATCTAATTTAATACCTAAACCTGAAATTTTATAAATTGCTAACACCACATCACAAAACAGGCTACTTTAATAAACTCTACCGCCGAACGAATCTAAGCTATAACCCGCTACATTCTTATTAATAATTTCCTATATTCAAACAACTTAGTTCATCTCTAAACATACAAGCCGACAAATAATAAAGACAAAACTTATTCAATGCTTATTATTTATCAATATTACAGGTAAAAACGAAATGAATAAAGTAACTTACATGCCTTTAAGACTATAGAGACATTACGCACCACTTTTTGTCTTTGTAGAATGCTCGATGGATCTACTGTGCAGCTATACCTTTAAATCCTTAGGACATGATTTTAGACAGGTTAAAAACACAAATATATAGAAAGTACAAATAAAAAATTCCACACTTTCTTAGTAAGAGAAAGCCAAAACGAGACCTTAAATAGTGACCAAAACCACAAAAACCATAATACAAACATCTGATCCAACCAGCAAATATCATAATTCGTGAGCAAGATATTATATTGCCGATTAACTAAATCCAAATCAACTTAAATTCCTAATTTATTATTGCAAACATTGATGGAATGACAGAATAATTTGAGGAATTGACTTACTATATGTTAATATTATAAATAAACCACTAGCATCTATCCTATGCATTACATTTTTAAGTGCGATAATAGAGTAACGACTACTGATTGTAATTACTTCACAGACTTTACCACAAAACATTTCAAGCTTTTAATATATGGAATAAAATTAATCTAAGTGTTTGTGTCCTATGTACTTAAAAAACCTACATAGCATCGCACATAGTCATGTGATAGGGTTTCGAATGGAAAAAAAGATGGTCACCTCTTAATACCATAACTCTTACAAATAATAAGACCAAACTGGGATTATGTAAAATAGCTATAGACAGGTAAGATAGTTGAAAATATGAAAATTATAAAGTCTCATCTATTAATCACAAAGTCTATTTGCGACTACCTGGAGTAAACACACAGATTAGACTCGTTACTATTAGGGGAAATATTGTTTTAACTTCTAGATTTCGAAAACCTACTTCACAATCTACTTACAATTATGTTTGTTATTCAAGAAACAAATTTCATTCCACCATCACAACCAATGGTTAACACATTCGACATAAGGCAAGATTATTGTAAAGCTTTGTAATTTCTATAAAAACAACATATTCATTTCATAATGCGCAAAAAATACTGGGAAAGAAGTATAATCACCTTGAAGCTTAACGCTACTGATCCCACTTGTATACTTCCAGCATCAGAGTGTCCGATAAAGATACAGAACTTTGTCTACCTATCAACACCCACACATGTTGGTAATCTATAATTCCTATTAATATTATAAATAACAAAAATAGAGGTATACACTGTTGTAACAAAAAAATTTTATGATGCGCCTTTCATACCAATAAATCATCTTCAACATATTAACCTGTGGGTCAACACTCAATCAACAACCGATCTTGTTCCACAAAAGTAACAAAATAAATGAGCTGACGTTGTTTCCAGCCTAAACTAAGATATCACAAAAAAAATTAAAAATAGAAAAAAAAGTTGCATACGTAACTGAGGTTCGTTCGTGTTTTCAAGAGATCAACATAAGAGGTAGATCTAATACTTGCTAGCACCGAAAACCGCTGATTTATTTTTCATAAATACTAAGATGCATACCTGCTGCAGAAGTTGGCACCAACTCAACTGGTCCTGTGCAGCTTCTACCACATGTCCGCACTATAACTTGCTGATTTGAGTTTGGCATGGATAAATATAAATTACAACCATGTTTTGGTCTTCTTCGAAACCCGACTCTGATTCGGATAAGCGACAACATTTGCACGAGGTTTCGTGTGTGATGTTTTAGGTCGAGGAACAGAAACTACATATTAAAGAATACACATAATTTAGGGAATATATATATAAATTACTTGTAGTATACGAAAAATTCAATAACGGGAAATGGATATATATCTTTATACAATTCTCTAAAAAATCGCAGGATGCCATTGGTCATGACATTTCCCTTGCCAAATTCTCATGTCCACTCTACAAAATAAACATAACACATTTTGACCGATAGCATCAATAGATTCTAAATTCAACTCGTTTCTAATAAAAGTTCTATTTTCAACAAAAATAATGACATACATGAGGTAAAATTACGGATATTACTGATTATGTAAAGATTAAAGAGTTAAAAGTTGTGCTTGTTATTTTGGCTTTTCGGGTGTTGGTTTGAAAAAATCGTTTGTTACTTTTAGACCGAGGTGGAAATTTCGACCATGTTAGTTAACAATGGTTTGATTCAGGGTAGGTTAATCTCAACCGGTTACAACCAAAAATATCAAGTTTGAAAGGAAATGGGTCAAACGGGTCAATTGTGGCACAAATGTACTTTTTATGCATAAAAGCGGGTAAATCATTCTATTCAGCCTGTCATTGAAAGGATAGACTTTTTATAATCATTTTTAACATATTAATGCATATACAAAAAATTATTATATATGGAATAAAGTGTTTTGGATCAACCAACATTCCGTTCAAGTACCAAACATTTACATGTTTTGACCCGTTGGGAAGGCTATTTGTTCACCTAAAGTTTTAGCCTAAATATTTTGAAAAACATTTCATCCAATTTCAGAATTTATTGAGTTACTAAACAATCCGACCCGCCCTTTTAGCCATCTCTAGTTTTAACACAATGTTTACTTTGACTGTTTAAGGTGGAATAGATAAAAAAGGTGCTTACAGTCTGTGGTTATTTCACCTCTTGCTCAACATCTACATCCACCGCATCTTTATTAGACGCACTGCACATTACATATTCTCAATTAGACGACATTTCAAATGTTCAAATCTGTTACAAATAATCATGATCAGAAAGCTAAAAGTGGGTATACCTTTATAGTTGGAGTTGTAGATCGAGACATGTTGCTGCAAGTTCTTCACAGCAATGGGTAATGTATTACATTTGTGTATTTGACTATGAATGTATTTTTCGCTCGAACAACATTAAGCGGGAGAAGAAAAATTAAAACGAAGTTGCGAAAAATACCAGTAAAGAAACACTAAATGAATTTCGCAAAACTTTGCGACTACCGTTGATTCTATGAGTTTTCAAAGTTCTGACTCGCTTCAATGATAGCAGCAGCATCATTACATGTACAATCAGTCATAAACCGTGGCCTCACATTTTGTCCAGCATATTGAAAATGCATTTGTAAGGAAAGTTTTGGTGTCTGGTCTAGAATGGCGAAGCCAAACACCCACCTATGTGTTGTTGAAATCTGTAGCACTAAAGTCGGTACCAAACGCTTCTGCTGTAAAGTGTTTGGATATTCCGTAGCACGGCCCCAAAGCTATAAACTACTATACCTGCAATTCATTGCAGCAACCTATTCAGTGGTTATACACATCAGCAAACCTTAATTCAACATCTATTCAGTGGTCGTATAATAGAAGCTGACCCACTTACATGTATACCTATTTTTTTAATACAACAATGATATTGTGAGCTGATGCATCATGATCTAATAAACATTAATATGATATAACCAAGAATTCCAAACCTGCAATTCATTACAACAACATATTCAGTAGCAATATGCATCAGCAAACGACGTAATTCATCAACAGTTCTTCCTTTCTTCTTGGCACACCGATTTCAACTAATATAAGAAAAGTTCCCAAACCTGCAATTCATTGCCGAAACCTGTCAGGTTAAGCTTCAAGTTGAACACAATATCCCAATTAAACATTGAATATGCAACCTTTAAAATGAAAATACCAGAACACATATTCAACTAATATAAGAAAAGTTCCCAAACCTGCAATTCATTGCAGAAACCTGTCAGGTTGAGCTTCAAGTTGAACACAACATCCCAATCAAACATTGAATATGCAACCTTTAAAATGAAAATACCAGAACACATAAGTAGAGACAATTAGTAGTTACGGTGTTTTTCTATATGTGAATGACATTGTTATAAAGCGTCATTGGAGCTCTCTAAACGGATTCACTTGATATCGGTCAGAAATTTTGTAACAACTTACCTGCATAATTTCAAATCCGTCGGCTGAGAATATTTTTTGTCGCTGGTTATGTTATGACAACAATTATTGAGGTTATGTTATGACAACAATTATTGATGTCACGGTTCATATGTCATAGTTAATGCTTCATAAAAGTAACCCATTACATGATGCTTATATAATAGCCTTGGCTAATACATTTCGGAAAAAAAATTGTAGAAACTGTATTTGTGGTTTGGCAAGGTTACAGGTTTAGTCGAGTATACTATTGAAAGTACTTGTAGTTAGTGTGAATTTTAACATGCAATTATCGTTCCTAATATCTAAAGAAACAAAACTTTGAAAGTGTGTCATAGTCACGCCATAGATGACATGCACAACAAAATGACTCACTGTCACTACTGCTTGTGCAGCATTTACGAAGCTATGAAGATTGTACATGCAATTCGACCAAACCACGTAGACGGCTTTTGCAATTTACGTTACCTTTTATTAGCTTTTAGATTTTAGGCCTAAAAGGAATTAAGCATAAAATTAGAGGTGGCTATTTCAGGGACGGTAACTGGGGTCATGTGAGATCTGGGGACAAACACGGATTATATGATGTAGTGCTAATTTTTGAAAAACATCTATTAATAGCCATGAACACAAAGCAAAGACGTAAATAACATATTACCTTCTTTCACCTATAAGTCGCAACAAAGGCAAAAGCGATGTCTTAGAATCATGTTCCAGTCCCCAAACGCACCCATTTCAGCCTTCTTTACACCTGTTACCATCTAGCAGGCAACATCAGACCTGACACTTGACACGCCTTCCGCAACAATACTTATGCAAACAAATCAGGCGTGTGCAATTTTGATTACGAATTATTTATAACCTTTATTGAGTCCAATGAACTATTTTCATGAAAATCTGGATTTTGAATCGATAGGCTTTAGGGCAGCCACTTTAACCTAGGTCATTTTACCTGTAAGATCAGATAGACACATGAGTGCACAGGATTCCTGATCGTTCTTTTGTTATTAGTAAATATCCTTTTTTTCTCAATCAACATATTTATATGTTCTGATTTGTTGTTGTTGTTCTTTTACTTTTATCAACCTCCTAACATGTCCGTTGATGTTTCTAAAAGAAAAGAGAAACCTATGTATGCTTCAGTAGATCATGATATTTACCTCATCAAGTATATATGAAATGTATTAAGCATTTGATGGAGGATAGAAATAATTCTGATATTGTGAAAACTTGAAATAGGATGAACTAAGCAACGTGGTAAAGCTTTGGTTTTGTATTCCATTCTCTAACGCCGAGCATAATATTCCCGTATACTCGATGCTATTCATCAGGTATACTCTGGCTCTACATTTTTAAAAAACGTAACTTAAAATTGCATACCTAGCTACTGCTAATATTCACAGGGCATAGTAGGTGCTTTAAAATTATGAGCTTATTTGACTCGATTTGTGAGCTTACTTCTCTTTCGGCTTATTTTGCGGCTTATGAGCTTATTCACCCAAAATAAAGAACCACATAAAAACTCTTAAGAAAAGCTAATTTCAAAATGCTTATCATAACACGCAACTAAAATGACAATAAAACACATTTTTTTTGTCTTATATCATTTTCAATAAGCAAATGTCAATGGGGCATAAAATGAATATCAACTAATGAAAACATAAACAAACCTAAATTCAATTCCGTTTATCAATCAAAACATACAAACCAAAACCCCTAATTTTTTTTATATAAATATGAAATTAACACACATAAATTAGGTAAAAAATGCCTACCCGATGAGAAGCCAACACCGCTTCCGCTACCGTCGGCGTATAATTCACAATCGAACTCCACCAATCTAACAAAAAACACAAAAATCAAAACCCCTATTTTTTATATATTTGAAGTATCGATTCATGCAACAATCTAAAAACCAAACCAATTCATATCATAGCTACACAAAAATTAGGTAAAATAAGCGACCTGGTGATTTTTCGAGTATGTTAAGGATGCCAGTATGTTATAGACAAAAGGTCTTCATCTTATACACATGTTTATGGTAAACAGGCTGGGTTTTTTTAGAGAGAGATTATGTGTGTTTCTAGAGAGGGAGATAAGAAGTTTCAGGAAGTATGGAATTATGTGTGCTTCTAGAGAGGGAGTGGTGAGTGGGAGCAGATTAGGGAGTTGTGTTAGACACGTGTTTAACACAAAGACGGGATGAGTGTTTTTTTCACATTTTCACGAACTGATAAACACAAACAAAGGAAAACGGGTCGAGCCGGGTTTTGGCATTAAGTGCATTTAATGAATGCATTGGGGAAGCAATCCTGCGTTTTAGTATAAAGGAGTAATGCTTCAAATAACTATGAAACTTAATTAATGATGATTTGTTTTTTGGTTATATGATAATTCTTGAAACTGCACGTAATTTCATTTTGTTTTTTAAAGATTTAGTTTGTGTGTTGACAATGTGATTGTGTGACTCTCTTTTTTTAGTGGAAAAATGTAAATAACATGTGATTTTCTTTTTGCTATTATAAACTGAATCACATATGATTATGCTTAATTTGATCTAGAAAAAAGTAAATCACATGTGATTATGTTGAATTATCATATCTAAAAGATGATTTGACAAAATTTGCACATCCAGAAGTTGTTGTAGAAAAAATTGGAGGTAAAATCACGAGTGATTATGTTGTTGTAGTTTTTTTAATGAATAAACATAAATTAGAAGTAAATCACCAGTAATTATTTTTTGTTGTGTTTTCTTATAGGAAAATGTAAATCGAGTATGATTTTGTTGTTGTTATAAATTGAATCACTTGTGATTCAGTTTTGATCTAGAAATGAAAATGGTTGACTATTAGGTTTACTACTTGAAAGTATGAGTTATTAATTTGTTATGAGATTCTTTTATCAGAATCACATGTGATTCGCGTGTGAATCACATGTGATCTATGTAGACTCACATATGTTCCATGTACAGGATGACCTAGAATGAATGAAATAAAGTATAACCAAAAATCCCTTGGGCGATTGAAACAAAGGTGGAGAGAAAGGACAACATAGAATGAATGCAAGAGAGAAAACACTTCAAGTAAAGGTGTAGCCAAAAAAGAAATGTGGACGTTGTGGATAGAAGACAAAGACACATACAAAATAAATGACCGCTTCGAAAGACAAAGAGAAATTTGACACCGATGAACACTTTGAAAACTTTTTATTTGAATTTGTTTTTCATTATCTTTAAAATTTGTGCAATATTATATACGAATTGCTTATTGAGTTTATGGAATTGTCATTTTTTTTGAATACACAACTTTTTAGCTAATGATTAACTATGGTAGTTGTATTATGTTTGAATGTATGACACAAGAGAGTACTCAAAAATTTTATAATATATACCAAAACAAAATATGTGATTTGTAAGACACATGTTATCAAATCAAGTATAAATCGCATGCAAATCACATGTGATTCGTGTGTAAATCACACGTGGTTCGTGTGTAAATCACACGTGATTCGTGTGTAAATCACATGTGATTTACCTCAAAAAAACATGTATTTTAACTCATTAAGTATGATACAAAAGTAGTTATCGGAAGACTTATTAACTACACTAATACATAAGATTCATCTTTCGATACGTGTTTTTAAACACATACATACACCAAAGCATATTTAGAAAATACCATGGACACGTATTAGACTATTTCTATACTTCACAAAAGGAAATCCAAACTACCATATACATGCTTTTAACAATTACATCAAACTCTAATTGTGTTACATCATCATCAACCTAATTTTAAGATGCTTAGCCAATTCAAACATCCTCTATGCATGCACATTCAACTTGTGTAATGAAATCATCGTGGTGTACTCGAACTTCAAACGCTTCATCCAAATATCTTTTCACATGAACGCACTGCAAAAACATACATAAGTTAAAAGTCATTTACACTAAAATCATATGTAATTTGAGGTAAATCACTGTGGTAAATCACATATGATTCGCGTGTAAATCACATGTGATCCATGTAGACTCACGTAAGTTCTACATCTGACTTTCGACCTATTTGACATGTTAGTCTTTTTTTTAAGTTACCTGTTTTCCTAGGTTTTTCTTTTCAACTTTAATACCAATAATCTAGAACCCAATTATATCACATGTGATTTGACGTAAATCAAATCACATGCGATTTGTGGTAAATCACATTTGACCCGTTCCATTACGTTACCTGTTTTGACCCATTACCAAACTCGCCCAATTTGATATTTTTTGGATAAAGGGATCATTGCTTTTGTGACATCATGGTCTCAATATTTTCTTTTTGTGTCATAGGAGAACAAATATGAAATTATCTTTCTTAGTGCTCAGTCAATTTCTCAAGCTGATATCAGTCGACAGTTTTAAATCATTCATACCATACTAAGACAAATACGAAATGCATTTAGAGGTAGGTATTAGCAGGGCCGTCTCTAAATTTATGAAATTTTTAAAGGCCCTGAACGAAATTACATAATGAGGCCTTGCGATAAGAAACGTTATA
>BQNB010128059.1:0-19340 GCA_026074375.1 Tanacetum coccineum | reverse complement strand
GTCTGGTCTTGTCTGGTATAGTATAGTCTCGTCTTGTCTGGTATAGTATAGTCTGGTCTTGTCTGGTATAGTATAGTCTCTTGATGGTCTCGTCTAAGCTCATGGCACACAAACTGACTAGTGTATATATATACCCAAAATGATGTGGTATATATATATATAGAGTTAATGGCCCTCAGTATAGGTAATTGCCATATACCTATAAAATTCAAATATAGTGTGTTTGGTTACCTATCCATTTAACACAAACAGGATTATCCATGATAATGAGGGACTTTTAGCATAAAGTAACTTAGACATTAGTTATAATGGTATATCAGGATAGCATATAATCTGGAAAAACACTTGTATTCATAATTTGTAGCATGTATCCCCCTCACGGGTTTATGAACGCATTAAAAGATATTAAAAAGTGAGGCTATGAACTCACTAAGTCTTTGAAAAGTAATCATATTGTTATAAGATAAACGGATATGTAAAAGAGTTTGTAACAAGCATGTATCCCCCTAGGGGGTTTATAAAACATGTAAATAAGTATAGGCGAGGTTATGAACTTCACCTGATAGGTAGTTGTAATATATATTCCAAAATGAAAGCTGACGACCTTATCACAATCTTAACGGGGGGGAAGGTTGATATAGCAAAATGATAGTAACAGCATGACAAGTAACGCTGTGTAATATGTTCAAGTATTAGAAGATTGTTACTCTAGAACTTTGTTCAGAGATGTTAAGAGTATTGATTGGAAGTTTGGAATTATTGTATCACCGTTCGGGCATCATAATTCATGAGGTCATTAGTAAAACGTTTGAGGAGTAAGGCACTTTAAATCGTAAACCAACAACTTCAGTAAGAATTTATACCAAGAATGAAAACCCATTAATATGAAGCTCCATAGTATTGTCGTACGTTATATTCTGTTTTAAGCGGTTTTTATCAATATCTGGAATGATAAGCACGAGAAGCGTTAATTAAAGTTATGCTTTGTAATTTTTTGACATGTTTTCTATACTTTTCAAAATGTTACATTGTATAGACCTTGAGAATGAAAATGGCAAAATACACCCTTAGAGTTTGTACTTTTCGACGTGTGGTCATTTAGTTTAAAAGATGTACAAAGTAAACCTTGTATTTTAGAAAGTGACATAATAGATCTCCTTAGTTATAACTTTGATAAAATGACATTTTCACCCTTTAGTTATTAATTTCATAAAGTTACGATATATACCCCTTGCATGGAATACTTTTGCAAAACAAGTCAAAATGTCATGCAAGCTTATTTTAAGTTTCTAAATGATATTTGCAGGTTATATCTTATTAATATAAGCTAAAATATGAAGATTTAATGTAACGAAAGTTTAGGGTTAATGATTGTTAGCTAGAATCAAAGCTTAATTGGTTATTTTTAAAATCTCTATTACTCATACGATAGGTAAATTAAAAAAAAAAAATAAAATATTTTTTTTAAACAAAACAAAAAAACACCAGTGGTCAAATTAGGTGGTTTCAAAACGTAAACGCGCGGTTTTTAAGATCAAATTCCTTAAATAATCAATAAAGTTGTTATATTAACATTATTTAAGCATGTTATGATGGATTATAACAACATTTAACCATTATAAAATTTAGTTTTAAGAAAAAACATAAAATTAGGGTTTCGGGTGTACGGTTTTGGATCAAAATGGAAACTAAGCATGAATTGAGTTATGAAACTTTAACACGCGTCTTAATTTAGGATCATTATGAACATCATAAGGGGTAGGAGTAGGTATGAAGATATAGAACCTGGGTTTGAGCTTATAGCTTGAAAACGGGTCATATAGGGAAAACTTTTTAGCTTCGTCGCCTCAGGGAATATACGACTCGGATGCATTCGTTTTTCAAGGGGCTTCGCTTGTTTCTCGATCTTAGATCTTCTTAGCACTTATTGGAGCAAAGGATTGCTGCCTTGTATGGGTTATAAAGGAAGAAGTGGGGGATGAGTAGAAATGAGAGATTTAAGGGTTTTCTATTTTTATGTCAATCAAGTTGAGGAGGTTAAGGAAGGTTGTAATTCTGATTTGTGTCACTTGGATAAGCTACTAGCTGAAGTGTTGAAGCTATAGAGTGAGTTGTATGAGCTAGGATTATAGATTAAGGAGGTGGATACCTCCTATGCTTGCCGCGGTGAATTGGACCAAAAAGGAGGTCATGTGACTTGATTTGTAGCTAAGGAATGTAAGATATTTGTTGTAGCAGCTGAGTAAGCTACTTAGGAGCACATGTGGGTGAGTTATTTTGCAAAAAGAGCCTTTAAAATGGGTCAATTTGCAAAAGAATGGGTCGCGGGTTCGTATGAGCTCATAAGGGCTTAAACTCTTGTTCTTGGCTTATATTTCACATACATTGATCAAAGTATGATAGATACATGTCCTCATGGTCTATGTCATGGTTTATCAATGGTAAAATTCGCAAGTGGTTTGAGTTAAAATGGATCGAAAATGAATGAAACAAGTCGCGGGTTCACTTAGGGCACATTAGGGTTTCTTTAGGGTTTTCTAGCTTATAATTCGCATGTTCTTGATCAAGGATGATAGATAATTGTTTACAAGGCTCATATTATGAGTTTAGATCATAATTGGATTAATGGTTTGTGATTAAATGGGTAAAAATGAGTAAACGGGTCAAAAGTTCCATTTAAGGCACAATTAGGGTTTCTTGGATTCGTTTTGCATATAGTTGAAGTAAAATGATGAAATGATGATGGAATATGATTGAAAATGTTGTAAATTAAGTTATTACAACTTAATTGAGTGTTGGTTTGGGTTTACATTGGGTAAACAATCATGATACCGGGTCATGTTTAGAAAACTAGCTCGGTTTTAGGGTTTTGGGTTTTGAATTCGGGTTATGAGTGTAAAATGATGTATGAAGCTTATGCATTAGAATAATTAGGGTTTACACATTGTATATTGAGTGTAGTAGCTTGTACACAAGTGATGGTGAAGAAATTAAAATGAAAACGAAGGTAAAACGGCTATTTTAGAGATCATGCTTAATGACTTGTACATTGAGCTTTTAAGAACTTGTACTTTGACTTGAAGAGATTTTATATTTCAAATGAGATGTTATATTACTTGTACATATGCTTTAGTAGCTTGTGCATTCATTTTAGATATTAACTTCTAATGAAATTAAGGTTTTAGAGGTATACGATAACGGTTTAAAGCTCGTTTTGATATAATGTTGCAAATGGTACATTATATGAGTAATGTACTTTGTAATAATGATATTATTATATTGACTTGACATGTCAACAATGAACAAGTAAAGCTATATGCTTTTGTATTAAGTCTTTCAATTAAATCCAATGTATCATTTTAAACAACTTTTTGTGTCATTCTTATATATCTTGTGCTATTGATCTTGAAGTAACACGCCCCGGACCCTTATTCCGTTGTGACCCAAATTGGGGGTGTTACACCTGGAGGTTGTGCCACGTATTGTTAGGAATAGTTGTAATACTTAGTTTCTACTAGTAGGTATGTAGTTCCTACTGGTAGAGTACTTAGTCCTGGTAGAGTCAAATAGTTATTCCAGGATAAGGTTTTAGTTAGTTAGAGATGAGGATATGCATGAGCTAAATTAGGAAGAGCCATGCATATTATTCTCACGCTTTTTTAGTAGATGCCGATTAGGGTTTCACCACTACAAAAAGAACCCACGGCTTAGGGAAATGGGCAGATCCATAAAAACACAATTCTCCTTGTTTGTTAATAGAAATCCATAGAAAGATCTTTTAGTTTTTATCAGTCATGTTCTTCTTATTAGTTGTGTCTATATTCCGCGTAGACATTAGTTTTTCTTAGCAAGAGTCTCTCTTGTGTTTAGCTTGTAATTACATAGGCTATTCACCATCCTTAACATGCAGTAAAGATCTATCTAGAGTGGGATCCAACAATTGGTATCAGATCTTGTTGAGAGTCTCTTATAAGAAGAATATTCCTAGATCTAAGATCCTTATAAACCTCACAACCAAACACCTCTCTACACCTTTAAAATGGCAGGATCTGATAATGAAAGCGATGATGCTAGTGTTCATAGTGAAGCTACCATTGCTCAACAATAACAAAACATTCAACCTCAAATCATTACCATTGTCTCAAACAACAATGCAAAGTTTCCTTATTTGAAGAAGGATGAGTATGAGGTCTGGGCTATGAAGATGGAATACTGGATCACAAACAATGATATGAATATCTGGAAGGTGATTCAAAATGGCAACAGCTTGAAAAGGACTGGAAGAGATCATAAAGGAAGGGTCATTATTCTTCCCCCAACGACTGCAGATGAACACATTGTTGTTCAGAGGGAATCAAAGGCAAGAACTACCTTGCTTCAGTCTATTCCTGATGATCATGTGGCTGATTTCCATTATATGGATGATGCAAGGGATATATGGAATGCAGTCAAAGCTAGGTTTGGTGGAAATGCTAAATCCAAGAAGATGATAAAGTCTATGCTGAAGCAAGAAATTTCAGAGTTCAGAATTAGTGAAGCAGAGGGATTGCACAAAGGGTATGACAGGATGCAGAAGATTCTAAGTCAGCTTAACCAACTCAAGGCCAAGCCAGAAGATGAAGATATTAATCTCAAGTTTCTAAGAGCCTTGCCTTCATCATGGTCTCAGGTAGCTTTAACCTTGAAAACCAAAGGTGGACTTGAGCTTCTTTCTTTTGATGATTTGTACTACAAGTTAAAGACTCTTGAGGTAGATATCAAAGGACACTCTACTTTTTCCTCAAGCCAATCTGCAGGTCCAAGCCATTATGCATTTGTTAGTACCACCAGTGCTAGCAAAAAGATGTCATATGCAGATAGTCCAAACTATTCTTCATCTACCTATAATGCTCAATCAAACTCAAAGAATGGGTCTCACAGATCTGGTAATGTAATTGAAGATGTTCTTTAATCTTTTGTTACTGATACTGAGCTAGAACAACAACTGGATTATGAAGATTTTGAACAGATAGAAAAAATGGATCTGGAGGAAATGGACTTGAAATGGTAAATGGCTATGCTTTCTGTTAGAGTACACAAGTTTGAGCAGAAAGCTGAAAGGAAGATTGATTTTGATAAGAAGGAATCTGCTAGGTTCAACAAGAAGAAGGTCAAATGTTACAAGGGAGGAAATGTCAAGTAGTGATATTCCTCATTCAAGATTCAGGAGATTGGAAAGAAGGAAGAAGATTCCAAAGCCTTGATCACTGTTGATACATTGGTTGATTGGACAGAGCATGATGGTCAGAGTGATGGAGTTATTGCTCCTAAAGAAAGTGTTTTGGTATGATTTGCTGGGATGTGATTCAGAGATGCAATTGAAGAAGGTGCTGCCAAGATATACAACTTGATCACTAGAGCTGATACAAAGGAAGCCAGTACTGCAGGTGATGCTGGAGAATTTGCTCTCATGGGTGTCACTTCTGAGGTACATAACTGCCCTTTTGGTTGTGACAATAAGTATAATGAACCTACAAAAGTAGCAAATTAACTTAATGGAATAAAACAAAATAGAAAATATATAAACAAGTTCAAGCTTATAAGAACTCACTTAAAACTTTGAAAATCAAAGAGAGTTCTTCATAAAAATCAGGTTGACACTTGAAATACCAAATTAGGTGTTGTCCTATTGAACTAGAAAATACAACAAATCTGCTAAAACATCTGAAAGAATAAATGCTATTGGCAGAGACTTGCTAAAGAAAGAATTACAGACAAAACTTGATAACACTTAGTACAAAAAGACAAGTTGGAGAACCTCTTGCCAAAAACATGTACATGATTAAATGATAGTTCCAAGACTGTTAGAACAAAAGTGGGTTTGGGATTTAATAACTATATAAGTGACATAGTTAGGATAGGGATGACACTGCGTTTAGTTGTATTTACCGTCTAACTCTGAAGAAGTGGAAGGTAGACCTCTGTAGATCCACACGCTTATCAAATCTATACGTAGTAAAGAGTTTGATACCTTGAAAGAAACCGAAATAACTAAAGATTGATACAATTGTATGTATACCAAAGGTGTAGCGAAATCTACACTTGATACTCTACAGTGTTTATTAATGAAACAATAATAACCAAAACAAACAATGAATAATGAACAAACTGCTTCAATATTATTAGAATAATACGAGTACTCTTGTAGTACCGGGGTTACAAAAACCTTGAAGCTATTACAATTTTTCTCTCTAAGTATTTCTATCACTTGAAAAGTATATCTCTATTCTAAACATAGGATCTCCTTTTTTATAGAATACAAGGAGTCCTTTTACAAAGATAACAACCTATCTTTTAGGCTCAGTTACAATTCAAAAATAAACATCCCGAAATAATCTCCATGCATCCTTATCTTCATTTCAGCATCTTTGACCATACAACATACAAAACTCCTTTCCACTAAGCTAGTATTAATTTAAACTGCATGCTAAGTTTGTAACTGGCAGTACTAACCCATTAGTACTGATGGACATATTAATTCTTGTTGAAATTTATTCCTAACAATCCTCGCCCTTAAAACTTGTGAATTTCCTTCAAATCACAATCAATTTCTCGAATAAAATCTCTATTCTTCTTCCCTCTGCTGAATGATTCTTTAAACCAATTCCTTTCACCTTCTGCGACTTGAGGATCTTATAAACTTAGAAGTTCAATCGCCTGTGAGCTCTCAGATCAACCTCTATTTCTTCTTCATCATCTTTGGAAATTCATCTCTTGGCTAAAGGATATTTCTTCCTGCAACATATAAATTGCTTAACCCATTCTCCATCAACAAAATTTGAACAACCACAAAAATAATTTATAGATCTCCAGCTAAGACAACTTGTATTCATGCCGATAACTTTCCAATCTCATCATCTTCCTACAGGCTCAAACAAAGTGTGAAAAATCTCCCCAAAGCCATCAGAATCAAATCGTCTGGTCTTGAAGCACTATACCATTCCTTACTAATCTGTAAAATCTGTCTACAACCAGTCTATTCGAAAGTCTTTCAAGCATTTCACTCAATATCTATAATGTTATGGAACTGCCGTCTCCGTCTGAATACTTGATAATACAAAGAAAGTCTCGTCAAAAACACAAGTCTTCCAATCCACAATTGGGAAACTAGTTGATTAGATTCAACCTCTATAGGAACCTCTTCTTTTGTTATGATGACTAAAAATCCTTGAGTTCTTCCTTCCAGCATCTTACTCCATCTTTGTCACTATTCCTTGTGCTTTTCTAGAATGGACTTACTTTCCTCTTTGCTCCATTTCTTTAGAGCCACATCATCTTCTTCAACTTTTCAGCAGACATCATCTTTTTTAGGAGACATTTTAGTAACTTTGCTTTTCCACTTCCATGCTCTGCATCCATAGGCTTAATATTTTGATTAAAATCCCAAACCTTTTTCAAAGATTGGCCTTATGTCATTGTAAGACATTCCCTTGAAGTCACTGATCTTGTAATTCCCTTAGTTCTTCAAATATTTGATCATATTTCTTCTTGCTTGGGGCGAACTGTCTTTGGCTTCATTTTAGAGTATGATATCTATGACTAAAGGATCAATTCCAATCTTAACTTCTTAGTAGACTTGCTTCATCATAGATCTTTGTCTCTTTCCTCTTCATCCCATTGTCTTGCAATCGTCTTCATCTCTTGCAATCTGACTCTTTGTTTCCTCAATCATCGTTGCTCCCTCAAGTCCAGATGGCTTCGGCAATAAATTAAACCTTCTTTGTTCAAGCTCCTTCTAGACTTCTTCTTGGGATTCTCCACTATCATATGGCTTTACCATAGTCTGTGTCTTGACCTTTTCCTGCACCCTCTTTGTATATAGTAACAGTTCCTCCAGCAGTACTAAGACTTACTTCAGCAGTACTAACTATTGGAACTTCTTCACTAGCAGTACCTTTCTTTGCACCAACAGTACTAACTTCATCACTTGCTTTCTCACTGCCCTCTTGATCTTGAATGACTTCAGTTGGAGTTACTTCTTGAATAAATAGTTCAGTGTCAGTACTTGCTTTTTCTTGAACCTCTGCATCAGATAACTTCCAACTTCCTCCCCTGTTTGGAATAATCATCTTCAAAGACCTTCATTCATCGAAAGATCAAACAACCCTATCTTTCTCCTTGCTTTCCCACTCTTTATCTTAGACTCTAGCTTCATGACGCCTAAGAGAATAAGCTTAGTAATGAAGGCAGAACATTAGGTTTTCTTTTTTCTTCATCAAATCAGCCTCCAATACTCCAATCCTGTCAGAAAGTTTGGTAACCAAATTCATTAATTCATTAAGTTTCAAGCTACCCTCATCACTTCCATGTGATTGAAAACGACATTTAGAGGTGAGGTCATGGTGTCTATAGGAACATGGGTTCTCTCCAGGTGATGGATGTTTTGTGATGGTTGGTTTGGGGATGGGGTTGCGAGCAGTAGCAGTTGGTATTATCAGTGTGATGTGGTTAAAGTTGAAGGTCTGTGAGTGATGAAGTTAGAAGGTTCAGGTGGAGTTGAGAAGATTGAAGGTTCAGGTGAGTGTGAAGTTGAAGGTGCAGGTGAGGTTAGTGGGTGGAAAAGTGTGAAGATTGATCAGGAAGGTGAAGTGAAAGGTTCAGTAACATCAAACAAAGTTGTGAATAGAGCAACTCCTGACCTGAAAAACCCTTTGTTGGCCTCTTCATATTGTTAAACACCTTCATACTAAGAGATGGAACAGGATATATTCTTGTGTGTTGTTGAAGTTGGTGTCTCTGCATATCTAGGCATATCTGAATGAACCTAGGGTACATCAAAAACTTATGGGACTATAGAAATAAACATCCATGTGCTCAAAAATCATCCTAGAAAAATTAACTACCTATTGTGGCTAAACAATAACAGCAGCTGCAATATTACAACGTACACTGCTCCAAGCAGTCTTCTTTAGGCTTAGCAATGAAGAATATTGTGAATCAGAAACCTCCATTGAGGAGAAAAGGTACCCTTTTGAAAAGTTACTTATCTGATTCAGTTGATATCCCATAAGCCCAATTTCTTAAAGATCTCTGGTTTTAGGAATAGAAGTAATGACCGTCTATACAGACCAACTATAGATTCGTTTCGTAAAGAACCTTCAGTGATAGACAGTGAGTGACCATCAATAGTAAGCATGAAATCTGTGGACTTCTCCATTATCATCAGTAGATAGCCTCAGCAACCTCCAAAAATTGATTTGATAAAGTGACACAAACCTCCTGGCATCTTGGTGATATGCATAGCAAATGTGACTTCGATTTAGGAAATCGATGATCTGATGAAACCCTGCACTTCCCGTAGATTTTTCTAGAAACGCTACCATGTTGTGCTTGTCATAAAACTCAAGTTTGCCATGAATACAACTGTGAGTAATCGAGCGAGTGTGATAAAAATCGTGATGAATATATAAAAGCAGGAGAAAGATAATTGTGATATAAATAGAGAAACGAGAGATATATTTGACCAATTTAAAGAAAATGATTTTAGTCGTGAAGAAAGTAACATATATATATATAATAAAGATCACGAAAGTCCAATTGGTCAAACCCCTATAACATAGGAATTTGGCGGAAATATCTCAACGGCTCTATTAATTAATGAAAAATCTGTTAGGCCCAAACAGTACTAACGGTCATCCAGCAGTATTAACTTTGGTCTAGCAGTACTAAAATACGCCTAGCAGTATTAACTTCTCCACCCATAAGCAGTACAAACTCCAAAGTTTGTATGACTAAAAGAATAACTGCACACAATCTCTCTTTAGTTTTTAGAGCTTCACATTTTCATCTCTTCAATGTCTTTTGGCTCACTTTCACTCTGTCTATTTTTTCAATAGCAGCCTTATTTTCTGTTAGTTTATGAGCTACCAGGATTCCTCTCTTTTGTTTTAGCTCCACAAACTCACACAAAGTGTAATTTTTGCAAACTACCAGCCATAAACGGATTTGAGGAGTATTCTTACCACTAGCCGTTTGCTTGGCTACCATTGCCTTCCATTAGAAAAACAAGGTCAATGAGAACCAAAATTTTGAGTAAACTATCAACTATAAACGGATTTGTAAGAGACTTTACGATAGCCTTTTTGCTTTGGAATATCCAATGTCTTTATTGTAAAACATGGTGATTGATGACCAAATAGTTTTGAGTAAACTAACACAATCAACAGATTGGAGAAGACTTTACCAGTAGTTCGTATTGCTCTGCTACCTAGTCAAAATCTTGAGTGATATATTAGACAGTGTGAACTGATGACCATTGTTGTGTGTGTCACACCACACTGCAAGAACAACCAACATGTATCCTCCCCTCAAATAATACATATGAGAGTACACCAAATAGTTCATCACACTTCTTGTTTATCCTGAAAAAGTTAGCTTAAAACCAACAAAAACATAATTCTAAACATTTTCATTTTAACAGTATAAGTGTATACAAACAGGATTAACAGTGATACATTGAAATAACCAGCCAACCCTCCTTGGTCCCCCCACACCCCCCACCCCCTGCCTCCTTTTTATGTTATCAGCTGCATTATTTCTATGTATCACTGTTAATCCTGTTAGTAACACTTAATACTGTTAAACAAGACAAATGTTTAGATTATGTTTTTCTTGGTTTTAAGCTAACTTTTTTAGGATAAACAATGAAGTGTGAAATTGGTTACTCCATAATGTATTATTTGAGGGGAGGAAACATTGGTGTTCTTGGCAGTGTTTGGTTGTGACACCACACAACAAAAAGTCATCAGTTTCACCATGTCGAATAAACATCAAGAATTGACTAGACCAGAGCAAACTACTACTGTAAAGACTTCTCCAATCTGTTTGATAGTTGATAGTTTACTCAAAACATATGGAATCAATGGCACCATGTTTTTTACAATAAGAATGGCCCTAGTCCAAAGCAAACGCTATTATTCGTAGACTCTTACAAAACGTTTATAGTTGAAAGTTTTACTCAAAACAATATGGTTAGCATTGCACATGTTTTCTAATGAAGCAATGGCTAGTCCAAAGCAAACGGCTATTGGTAAAGACTCCTCAAATCCGTTTATGGCTGGTAGTTTGCCAAAAACTACACTTTGTGTGAGTTTGTGAGCTAAAACAAAAGAGAGAATTGGTGAGCTCAAAAACAGAAAGAGAGCTGTGTGAAAAATAGACAGAGTGAAAAGTGAGCCAAAAGAATTGAGAGATGAAATGTGAGCCTAAAAACAGAAAGAGAGATTGTGTGAAGTTATTCTTTTAGTCATACAAACTTTGGAGTTTGTACTGCTTATGGGTGGAGAAGTTAATACTGCTAGGCGTATTTTAGTACTGCTAGACCAAAGTTAATACTGCTGGATGACCGTTAGTACTGTTTGGGCCTAACAGATTTTTCATTAATTAATAGAGCCGTTGAGATATTTCCGCCAGATTCTATGTTATAGGGTTTGACACAAATTAGACTTTCGTGATCTTTATATATATATATATATATATGTTAACTTTCATCACGATAAACTCAATTTCTTTAAATTGGTCAAACTATATCTCTCCGTTTCTCTATTTAAATCACAATTAACTTTCTCCTGCTTTCATATATTCATCCACGATCATATCCCACTCGATTACTCACAGTTGTATTCATGGCAAACTTGGAGTTTTGTGACAAGCACAACATGGTAGCGTTTCTAGAAAAATCTACGGGAAGTGCAGGGTTTCATCAGATCATCGATTTCCTAAATCGAAGTCACATTTGCTATGCACTCACCAAGAAGCCAGAGGTTTGTGTCTCCTTTATCAAACAAATTTTTTGGAGTTTGCGAGGCTTCTACTGATGATAATGGAGAAGTCAAGATTCATGCTACTATTGATGGTCACTCACTGTCTATCACCGAAGGATCTTTAAGACGACATCTCAAGTTGGCTGATCAAGATGGTATTACTTCTCTACCAAACTCAGAGATCTTTAAGCAATTGGCGCTTATGGGATATCATACTGACTCAGATAATAAACTTTCAAAGGGTACCATTTTCACCTCAATGAGGTTTCTTATTCACAGATATTCTTCATTGCCTAATGCCTAAAAAGACTGTCTTGGGAGCATTTTTAGTAGTAATATGCAGCTGCTGATTATCATGTTTAGCCACCAATAGGAAGCTTAATTTTTCTAGGATTGAATTTTTGAGCACATGGTGTCTAATATCTCTAGTCCCCATAAGTTTTTGATGTACCCTAGGTTCATTCAGATTTGCCTAGATATGCAGAGACACCAACTTCAACAACACACAAGAATATATCCTGTTCCATCTCTTAGTATGAAGGTGTTTAACAATATGAAGAGGCCAACAAAGGTTTTAACATTTCAGGGAGGGTTGCTCTATTCCCCACGATGTTAGATGTAACTGAACCTTCACTTCACCTCCAGGAATCACAGTTCACCTTCCTCACTCACCTTCACTACAACTTCACACTCACCTGAACCTTCAACTTCACACTCACCTGAACCTTCAACTTCACACTCACCTGAACCTTCAACTTAACACTCACCTGATAATACCACTGCTACTGCATCACAACCATCCCCAACCCAACCATCACCAACACATCCATCACCTGGAGCAGAACACCATGTTCCTACACCCCATGACTCACCTCTCCATGCTGTTCACTCACATGGAAGTGATGAGGGTAGCTTGAAACTTAACGAATTGATGAAATTTGGTTACCAAACTTTCTGACAGGATTGGAGTATTGGAGGCTGACTTGATGAAGACAAAGAAAACCTACAGTTCTGCTTTAAACTAAAGCTTATTCCAGGTCCCAGAATTCTAGAGTCTCAGATAAAGAGTGGGAAAGCAAGGAGGACAACTAGGGTTGTTTCCTTTCAGATGATGAAGTCTTCTGAAGATGATTCTTCCAAACAGGGATGAAGTTTATCTGATGCGGATTTTCAAGAAAAAGCAAGTACTGACACTGAACTATTTATTCAAGAAGTGACTCCAACTGAAGTCATTCAAGATCAAGAGGGCAGTGAGAAAGCAAGTGATGAAGTTAGTACTGCTGGTGCAAAGAAAGGTACTGCTAGTGAAGAAGTTCCAATAGTTAGTACTGCTCGAAGAAAAGTTCTTAGTACTGCTGGAGGAACTGTTACTTATACAAGAAGGAGTGCAGAAAAGATCAAGACAAGATAAGGGAAAAGCCATAATGATAGAGGAAGAGCCCAAGAAGTAAGATCTAAGAAGGGAGCTAGAACAAGAAATTTAAGTTATGCCGAAGGCCATCAGACATGGAAGAGCAAATGAATGAGGAACAAAGAGCTCAGATTGCAAGAGATGAAGAGATTGCAAGACAATGGGATGAAGAGGAAAGACAAAGAGCTATGGATGAAGCCAAGTCTACTAAGAAGATAGATTGGAATGATCCTTCAGTCATCAGATATCATACTCTAAAAATGAAGCCAAAGACAGTTGCCCAAGCAAGAAGAAATATGATCAAATATTTGAAGAATCAGGGGAACTACAAGATCAGTGACTTCAAGGGAATGTCTTACAATGACATAAGGCCAATCTTTGAAAAGGTTTGGGATTTTAATCAAAATATCAGCCTATTGGAATGCAGAAGCATGGAAGTGGAAAGCAAAAGTCCTCCAAAATTCTCCTGAAAAGATGAAGTCTGCTGAAAAGATGGAAGAAGATGATGTGGCTAAAGAAACTGGAGCAAAGAGAAAGAAGTCCATTCCTAGAAAAAGCACAAGGAAGAGACAAAAGATGGAGGAAGATGCTGAGAAGGAAGAACTCAAAGGATTTTTAGACATCATACCAAGAGAAGAGGTTCCTATAGAGGTTGAATCTATATCTACAAAGTTTCCAATTGTGGATTGGAAGACTTGTGTTTTGACAGAGACTTTCATGTATTATCAAGTATTCAGAGGAGACGGCAGTTCCAAAATTAATAAGACATATAGTTGAAATGCATGAAGACTTGAAGACTGGATGTAGAAGAATTGTACAGATAAGTCAAGGAAAGTTATAGTGCTTATCAAGAACCAGAAGGTTTGATCTGATTGCTTTGGGGGGAGATTTACACACTTTGTTTGAGCCTGATGAAGATGATGAGATTTGGAAAGATCAGCATGAATACAAGTTGTTAAGCTGGAGATTATATTATTTTTGTAGTATTCACATTTTGTTGATGGAGAATGGGTTAGCAATTCATATGTTGACAGAGAAGAAATATCCTTTAAGCCAAGAGAATATTTTCCAATGATGTTGAAGAAGAAATTAGAGGTTGATCATGAGGAGCTCACAGGCGATTGAACTTGGGGGGGTTGGCTAAGGTATAAGATCCAATTGCAGAAGTAAAGAAAATGTTTCAAAAGAATCATCAGCCAGATGAAAAGAGCTAGAATTTTATTCAGAGAAACTTGATGATTTGAAGGACAATCACAATTTTAGGGGGAGGTAGTTAGGAATAAATCTTCACAATACTTAATACTGCCAACAGTTACTAATTGGAGTTTAGTACTGCCAATAAAACTTAGCACTGCCAGTATTAATTAATACTGCTAGTAGAAAGAGTTAGTACTGCTGATGGTCAAAGATGCTGAACTGAAGATAAGGATGCATGGAGATTATTTCGGGATGTTTATTTTTGAATTGTAACTGATCCTAAAAGATAGGTGTGTAATCTTATCTTGTAAAAGGACTACCTGATTCTATAAAAAAGGAGAACCTATTTTTAGAAAAGAGATATACATGTCAAGTGTATAGAAATACTAGAAGAGAAGAAATTGTAATAGCTTCCAATGTTTTTTGTAACCCCGTACTACAAGAGTACTCGTATTATTCCTAATAATATTGAAGCAGTGATTGTTTTCATGTATTCATTAGATTACAAAATATTTTAAGGAAAATTACATTTAAGAAAAATACGAAATTAAGCTAGACTAAAAGCTACTAAAAAAACTAGATAGGGCGTGTATGAGAGGTGAGGGCCTATTTATAGTGCCAAGCTGAAACTTCTAGTCCTCTTGCTTTGCTCTTCAATCTTTCAATCTCAGCCAATCATTTCTTCAATCATTTGAGCTTTAATTGTGGCCGTTTGATCATTGTGTCAACACCTGAAGATTGCCAGCGTGTCAATCCCTTTTGGATGTCATTGTGCTTCTTTTGTGAGTGAGTTTAGTGTAAAACCCACATAAATTTGTGTTTTCTCCATGATTGACGTGGCTTGAGCTTGATCTTGAGCTAATGAATCCCTTGGAAAGACTGATTTGTCCCTTCGTTTGAACTAGCGAGCTCATGAATTAACCTAAGCACCCTTTAATTTGAAAAAACCCCCTTGATTTACCCTGGGTAGTGAGTTGTAAGTGACGATGAATAGTAAAAAGGTTTCGCGCCCATTTTTTGGCAGTTAAAAACTATTATACCTTTGGGATATTACACATTTGGCCCTTGTGTTCTCTTTTCCTTTTTCTAGTTATAAATAACTTTGGAAATATTCAAGTTTGGCCCTTGTGGTTTATATTAAAGAAACATGGTTTAGGGTTTTGGGCTTAAGGATCCGGGTGAGGCCCATTTGGGTCCAAGGACTATTTTTGGACTTTTCTGAAAGTTGGAGGACCAAAGTGGAATATTTGAGATTTGTCCTTTTGTGTTTTGACCATCTTTGACTGATTTTGACTTTTCTTGGCTGATTTTGACTGAGGCTTGACTTTTCTGGCTTCGGCTTTGTACTCTTCTGATTCTCGTGTCCGTGCTTGCCTGTTTTTGACTGTTTTCTTGTGATTTCTGACTTATCCGTACCTGCACACACAAAACACAAATACAAGCATAATTTTGCCATTTTTGGTCTGTTTTGGGTTTAATTGGGTTATTTTAGGTACAAACGGATATGTGTATTCTACACTTATCAATGACTGTTATGTGAATGACATGAGTTTTGGTTGAATATGATATGTGAAACTTTCTGTGTGGATCGTTTATAGCATGGACTTGCTATGGTTTGAAATAATATGTGATGTGTCGCCTTATATATAGCTTCAGTTGGTAGGCTTTAGGTGCGTGTAAATTGATATGATGATGACATTGCGTGGCAATGGTCCATATGGATGTGGATTTGATAGCATGGGATTGCTATGTTTGAAATGAAATGTGTTGCATGTATTCACTGTCATATTGCACAATTGTCCACTATTTGAAATATTGGCACAACGACTAGTTTTTCTATAAAACCTACGAGCTCACCAACATTATTGTTGACCTTTTCGAGTATCATTTTCAGGTGTGTTGTGAACCAAGGTAAATCGGGAGTAATAGAAACTAAAGACGTACACATGTGGGTTGTTAACTTGAGACTTGTACATTTGAATCAAAAATGTAAACTGGTAAATAATTGTAAATCTAGATCTTTTGTAAATTTGAATGGTATGATATTGTATCTTGTGCAATGTAAATCATTATGTCGCATTCTCGTGTTTTTGCCGCTGACGGAGTGTGACAGGGTGTGACAGATTGGTATTCAGAGCCAAGGTTATAGAGAATGCCCATTTTTATTAAAATAAAAACGCAACTATAACCAAACTAGAGTTTTTGAAAAACCTCGAACATGACGAAAGTTAACTAGCCCGAGCAGTTCATAGTTTTTCCTAAATTACGCATAGCCTGATCAACTATGCCTAATTCACAAAGGACTATGAAATGATGGGGGGTAGTTTTCTTAAGTTATGTTAGGGGAAAGGGAGGAAATCTGTGAAGTCTAAGACCACCTAAAAATGAATTGACCTTGAACGTTCATATTGCATAATATGTACTTTCGTGTGGTAATATGGTATGAGAATGCTTGCGAGCATTGAGGTCTAGATTATCGTTGATTGCCTAGTGTTTGCCATGTTGCCTTAGTTGTATTGCATGATGCCCTGAGAGCCTTGGTAGATATGTTGTGGGTAGCGATGTTGATTAAGGGTGTGTCTTTGGTAGCTATGTTGTTGTGTTGCATGACGCTCTGAGGCGCTTGTGCTGTATCGAACTTTGTTGATGCTTGTTTGTCGTTCGTACCTCTTCGGTATATCTGATATATATATATATATATATATATATATATATATATATATATATATATATATATATAATATATAAACGTGTCAGTGTTAGATCCCACTCTAGATAGATCTTTACTGCCTGTTAAGGATGGTGAATAGCCTATGTAATCACAAGCTAAATACAAGAGAGACTCTTGCTTAGAAAAGCTAATGTCTACGCGGAATATAGACACAACTAATAAGAAGAACATGACTGATAAAAACTAAAAGATCCTTCTATGGATTTCTATTAACGAACAAGGAGAATTGTGTTTTCTGGATCTCTCTATTTCCCTAAGCCGTGGGTTCTTTTTATAGTGGTGAAACCCTAATCGGCATCTACTAAAAACACGTGAGAATAATATGCATGACTCTTCCTAATTTTGCTCATGCATATCCTCATCTCTAACTAACTAAAACCTTATCCTGGAATAACTCTTTGACTCTACCAGGACTAAGTACTCTACCAGTAGGAACTACATACCTACTAGTAGAAACTAAGTATTACAATTATTCCTAACATCTTGAGTTCATGGATGTCCCAATTAAACAAGATGATTTAAACCAGAAGTTTTTGTCAAGTCTTGCTCCATAATAGCTAGTATACACCATAGTTTGGAGAAACAGGGATGATCTAGACACAATGAGTCTGGATGATGTGTATAACCATCTTAAAGTCTATGAACCTGAGGTTCAAAAGAGTGCAGGGTCAAATTCTCAAAATATGGCTTTCATTTCTTCATCAAATACCAACAGTGGAAAATATGAAGTTCCCACTGTTCAAGGAGTTTCCACTACTAGTGCTCAAAATGCTAGTGTTCAAGTTTCCACTGCTAGCACTGATGATGTCGCTGCCAGTCTTGGCTATGATACTGTTTGTGCATTCATAGCTACTCAGCCAAATGGTTCTCAAATTAAATATGAAGACATCACTCAGATTGATGATGATGATATAGAAGAGATGGACATAAAGTGGAACTTGGCTTTGCTAAGCATGAGGGCTGATAGGTTTTGGAAGAAGACTGGTAAAAAGATTACCATTCAAGGATCTGACGTAGCTGGTTTTGACAAATCAAAGGTGGAATGCTTCAATTGCCATAAGATGGGTCATTTTGTTAGAGAGTGCAGATCACCAAGGAGTCAAGACAAAGGGAAGAAAGAAAGCTACAAGAAGGATCCTAAGGTGGAAGAGCCTGCTCCTAAGGCAATGATAGCCATTGATGGCATTGGATGGGATTGGAGTTATATGGCTGAGAAAGATGAAAACCATGCTCTTGTGGCTGATGAAGAGAAAGTTCCAACAGAATATGCTCTTATGGCCAAATCTAGCACAAGTTCAGATAATGAGGTATATGATGATTCCTTTTGTTCTAAATCGTGTAGGAAAAACACGGAAAACCTCAACAATAAAATTATCAAGTTAAATGAAGAACTTAGTGATTGTGAGACTGACTTGTATAACTACAAAAGAGGTTTATCACAAGTTGAGGCTAGACTTGTTGAATTTAAGAAAAATGAGATTAAATTCTGTGAAAGAATTAGAGTCCTTGAGAGAGATTTAGAGCTTAGAGATAATAAAATTGAAAATCTCAGGAATGAACTAGATGAGATAAAGAAGGAAAAAGAAAGCATAGAATTTAAAATAGAAAATTTTGAAAATGCTTCAAAAAATCTAGGCAGTCTCTTGGAGAATCAAATACTAGATAAAGATAAGAAGGGTCTGAGATTTAATGAGTATAGTGCTGTGCCACCTCCTCCTGCACAAGTCTATTCACCTCCTAAGAAAGATTTGTCTTGGATGGGTTTACCTGAGTTTGTTGATGACACTGTTGGGAATTATGCATTCCTGACTTAATACCGTTAGTTATATTAGTTAGTACTGCTAGTTGTAATTTGTAATGACAGTACAAAATAGTTAGTACTGATCAGATAGTTAGTACCGATAGTATAAAATAGTTAGTACCGTTTATGAGATATGCATGAGATATCTTAGGAAAGGATATGCATGATCTTTATACGCGTTTTGTAAAGCTGATAAGTGCTTAATTACACATATCTTTTACCTCTAAAAACGAGCTTAAATGACCAAAAACAGACAAAAACTGCCAAATATATGTTTGTTTTGCATTTGTATTGTGCAGGAAGTGGATATCATCAAAAAGACAGAAAACCAAGCCAAAATGACAAAACTGAGCATGGAATGGAAAAGACTGTGCAAAATCAAGGCCAAAGTCCAAAAAT
>BQNB010128058.1:0-11294 GCA_026074375.1 Tanacetum coccineum | reverse complement strand
AAACGCGTACGAGAATAGAAATAAATAGTGAAATATATGACGTCGTAAATGACCTAAAAATATGAGGTGTTATAGTCTTCCCCCATTAAAGGAGCCTTGTCCTCAAGGCTTAAGACGCGACACTTGACGACGACATGGGTTTAGAGAAGAGATGTGGATACTTCCTTTGAAATTGGTCATCACGCTCCCATGTGAACTCAGGACCTTGCCGAGAGTTCCAACGAACTTTGACTAATGGGATTCTTCTTCGCTTTAGCTTTTTCACATCACGTTCCACGATCTTAATAGGCTCTTCGACAAATTGTAAATTTTCATCAATCTCTATCTCTTCTAAAGGTACTTGCACATCTGACTCAGCCAAGCACTTCTTAAGGTTCGACACATGAAACATGTCGTGGATACAGCTCAGCTCCTGGGTAACTTTAGCTGATAAGCTACCGGTCCAACACACTCTACTATTTCAAACGGTCCCACATATCGTGGTGCCATCTTTCCTTTCTTACTAAATCATACCACTCCCTTCCATGGAGATACCTTAAGTAACACTCGGTCTCCAACTTTGAATTCAAGAGGCTTACGCCTCTTATCAGCATAGCTTTTCTGGCGACTCCTTGTCGTTTCTTGCAAAATTTCTAGTCCAATAAGCCGGATTTCTCCCACTTCAGTCCATATCACGGGGGATCTACACTTCCGCCCATATATAGCCTCGAATGGTGCACACTTAATGCTCGTGTGGTAACTGTTATTATAAGAAAACTCAACCAACAGGAGATGAGTATCCTAACTGCCACCAAAATCCATAACACAAGCTCGAAGCACATCCTTCAGTGTTTGGATATTACGCTCACTCTGACCGTCGGTCTCAAGGTGGTAAGCCGTACTCATGTGTAGTTTTGTACCCAATGCCTTTTGAAGAGCTTGCCATAAGTGTGACGCGAATCGACCATCACGGTCTAAAATGATTGACACCGGCACACCATGTCTCGCTACAATCTCATTGATATAAATCCTTGCTAACTTCTCCATTTTGTAGTCTTCACGAATAGGTAAGAAGTGAGCCGACTTGGTCAATCTATCCACAATGACCCAAATCGCATCATACCCACTGCTGCTTTTAGGCAACTTTGTGACTAAGTCCATTGTTATCTTCTTCCATTTCCACTCAGGAATTTCTGGTTGCTGAAGTAATCCTGAGGGTTTCTGATGTTCGGCTTTAATTTTAGAGCACGTAAGACACCAGCTAACGTACTCAACAATGTCTCTCTTCATACCAGGCCACCAATACAAGTCTCTCAGATCATAGTACATCTTATCTGCACCCGGATGTACTGAATATCTAGATGTATGAGCTTCATCCATGATTAATTTCCTTACATCTCCAATTGATGGAATCCAGATACGATCAAAGAAGTAAATTTCACCATCAGCTCGTTGCTCAAAGTGTCTTTCTAATCCTCTTAGCCATTCAGCTGGGGCTTTGAGATCCTTGGAAGCTTCGCCCTGTGCTTCCAAAATCTTAGTCTTAAGTCCAGAATGAATAGTAATACTCATAGCACGTACTCGTCTCGGCTTGAGTCTTTCTTTTCTGCTCAAGGCATCTGCCACCACATTTGCCTTGCCTGGGTGGTATTTGATCTCGCATTCATAATCACTAAGAAGCTCGATCCACCGCCTTTGGCGCATATTCAACTCTTTCTGATCGAATATGTACTGGAGACTCTTGTGGTCAGTGTAGATGACACTTTTCGTACCATAAAGATAATGTCTCCAGATTTTAAGGGCAAACACCACCGCACCCAATTCCAGGTCGTGGGTGGTATAATTATTCTCATGTATCTTCAACTGTCTTGACGCATATGCTATCACTTTGCTTGTTGCATCAGCACGCACCCGAAACTTGTTTTGATGCATTCCACAATAGACCTTCCACAAGTCATAGGATGTCCACAATCTCGGGGAGGTAGTGTAAACACAAGGAGATAATTGATTATTATCCTTCTGAATTTGGACAGCTTCCTTTTGCTTATCGCCCACCACATTTGCCTTATTCTTTTGAGTCACAGGGTGAGGGGGGACTTTGCGATCTTGGAGTAATTTTCGCAGGAACCTTCAGGTAGTACTGCCAATCTAGAAATGAACGGATTTCTGTTGGTGACTCAGGGGTCTTCCAGTTCTTGACTGAGTCAACCTTGATAGGATCCACGTGGATACCGTTTCGGTTGACCACATGTCCTAGGAACTGAACTTCCTTCAACCAAAATTCGCACTTTGAAAATTTGGCGTACAACATCTCCGTTTTGAGTAAGTCTAGAATTGTCTTCAGGTGGACTTCGTGCTCTTCTTCTGACTTGGAGTAGATTAAAATGTCGTCAATGAACACAATTACAAATTTGTCCAAATACGGCTTGCAAGACGCGGTTCATTATAGGTCCATATAATATTGCTGGCGCGTTTGTCATCCCAAATGGCATGACTGTGAACTCAAAGTGCCCATATCGGGTTCTAAACGCGGTCTTCGGTATATCTTCTTCTCGGACTCTCAACTGATGATATCCGGAACGAAGATCTATCTTGGAGAAGCAACACGCACCTTGTAATTGATCAAACAAGTCATCAATTCTGGGAAGAGGGTAACGGTTCTTTATAGTCAACTTGTTTAGTTCATGTAGTCATTACACAGTCTCACTCGAAACAAGTCCTTCTTTTTTACAAAGAGCACAGGTGCTCCCCATGGTGAGTGACTTGGTCGAATAAAACCCTTCTCTTGAAGTTCTTTGAGCTGGTTTCGACCCTTTCTAACATTTTCTGAGGGATACAGGTATGGTGATTTACTAACTGGTGATGCGCCTGGGATCAGATCGATGCGAAATTCTACCTCTCGCACATGAGGTAAACCTAACAGATCATCTGGAAATACTTCGGGGAAAATTCTCAGGTACTATGCGCGTTGGTCATCATGCTTTTCCTTTTATCAGCCTTGGATAAATGCAGTGATCAAATATCCTTTTCGGTCTCTTTTTGCCTTGATCTGCATGATCTCGCCATTCGGAAGTGGATATTACGGACTTGTCTTCTCATAACTATCGATGAGAGCACATCTAGGTAGTATGCCTACCAATCCATTTCAATGATAACATCAAAACTTCCTAGTTGGGTTGGCAACAAGTCTATTTTGAAGAAGTGATTTAATTAAGACTAAGTGCACTACATAAAATGGTATTGTGTGGCTAACACCTTTCCGTCTGCCTATTTCGATTTTCATAATTTGTGTTCAAAGCGCGTTGGGGCCAAATATCAATAAAAGCGTTAACGGCAGAAGATACAAAATCTTCTCTTCGAAGCTACCAGAAGCAAAGAGAACTCTCTCTGCTCGCGCTCGACGCACGCTCCGGTCTCGAGAAACGTTACCCGTGTCAACATTCGCCGATTCTGTTGCGGTTTTTCAACCTCCTCTTAAGCTCTAGCTATGAGCTCCTTCATTGGTGGTTCTTGCTTTGGACACTGCCTTGAGGTGTACCATTCTCTACTCACCACGAAGCATGGTCATAGTTTGTCGGAAAGTTTATTACCTGCACCTGAATCACGTATCTACTATCCTTCTATTGGTGTGCACATCTCGCGAGCGCGGACATTTCTGGCACCTTTGTGCGGACAAAGGGTAACATGATGAGGCTTGTTGCATCGATTGCACGTTGGTAATTGTCCAGCATAAATCCTTCCTCGTGCGCGTTGGGTTATGTGGATGGTGCGGTACGGTGATGGGCATGGGGTCGGGGGGGTCTGGGTCGTATTGTCTCTTGGGGTGCAGCATATGCCCTGACATGGTTCCTGTTCTATTTTGTTGCTGGGGATAATTGTTGTTTGGTTGCGGTTATGGTTGTTGTTTGGTTGTTGTTGTAGTTATGGTTATTGTTTTGGTGTTCCTTTGGTTGTCTTCCAATTTCCTTTTATTATTTCTCTAATTCTAGAGCCTTAGCTGAACTGAATTGCGTTCGACAGTGCAGGGCCATGTTGATTGCCACTCAATGCATCGGGTCGGAAGGCCATTGGAAGAAATCATTTTTCCTTTGATTCCTTCAGGAACCCACGAAGGTTACTTTCCTATTTCTTGCTTTCAGTGGGCATCAGTTCAGGAACACATCAGAACTAGGTCATGGAAGAGATTGCTGTAAGCGTCGTTTTCATCTCCTATCAGAGTCAGAGTCCAGAGTTCTTGCTCATCTTTTCGATTTCGGTTGCTGTATGGGCAGTTATTCAGTCGTCATCATTAGCTTTCACATTGCTACAGGGGGAATCTGATTAGCATTAGCGAGTCCCATAAGTCTGAACATTTCCGTTCCACCAGGTTAGGGCACGACCCTCGAACGTGCACATAGCAAACTTCACTTTGTCATCTTCAGCACATTTGCAAATCTCAAACACTTGCTCTATCTTTTCGAACCAACGTTCGTCCCCACCGTCCCGTCATCACAGGACCCACGTTCAGTCCACTGAAAGAGTGAGGGCTTGCAGCTTCATATAAATGTCTTTACGAACATCCACTTGTATCCTCTGGCACACAGGTCCCTCAGTATTTTGTTGATCCAGATCCACAGTATTGATTTGAGTCAGCTCTAAGTCTTTTATATTTTTCAATGGCTTTTTGGCTCACACGACTTCTTTTCCACTATTTCCTAAACGGATTTTTCTTAAATTCTGGGCGGCTATGGATTCTGGAAAACATACGTGTTAATTCGTTAGAATTTGTAAAGGTATGCATGAGTTATCGGGATATGATAATGATGGAGGGGAAAGGAAATAGAAGGATGATGTAATTATCATGAATTACTCTAGGGTATATAATTGAATGATAGAGATTGATATGATATGTCAAAAGATAGACGTAATGAGAATCGAATTTTAATCCATAGTATTATATATATATAAGGTTATATATAAATGCAATAATTGATAATAAGAAAAATGAAAGTAGGATCGGGGAATACGCTCGTGTGTGGATATCGGGATAGCGATAAGGATTTGTAAATTTGAAAATGAAGAAAGAAATTACTTTTAAACTTTGTAGTTATAGACTGGGTTTGAAATGTACCACATGTTCCCTATAACCTTGCTATATATTGGGACCAATCTATACAACCCCAAAATCAACGGTTAGCCAGCGGAATAGTAATAACATTGGCTGGTGCTACTTCATGTACAACAAACATGATATAGGAAATGGACCAAAAACTGACCTATTTAAGATAAATATTTCATTGTTAGCAAAATATCAGAGTAATACATTAGGTCCCATTTGTTTTTGATGTCATAAACGTTCACTTCCACTCTCTCCATTTAAACAAATGTTCAAAAGATGACATAAGGTTTTTTTTTTTTTGAAATACATAAGTTGCATATTAATTTAGATAAATCACAGAATCATCTGCATTGATATCCTCCACGGCTCCCCTTCAGTCTTCATACCCTAGGGACATGAAATTTACATGCTAAAAGTCTAAATAAAACCCAAAAAAAACTTACGGTTGAGTGAAATCAAGGTTTGTTGGTAAATGGTGGACAACAAACAAATCGAGTAATAATGGACTCCTAAAACACATTTAGTAGTCCAAACGTTTATATTGCACTTAAAGTCATGAACCCGAAGCTTAACTAGGTTTGTGCACTCAATTGTATAGGATGTTGCAATATATCTAAAAGTATTCTCAATGTTAATGCACCCATGGTTCAACTTGTGACCATTAAATTCAAGGGGGGATTGTCAGTCCCGATAGATCTTCCACAAACTCGCGCTCACTACATAGCATATTGGAGTTCATTGATAATAGGGGGACTTAAGTGGCTAATAGTGGTAACTTAGGCAATAATATTCAGGCAGTTATCTGGGATAGCTTACAGTTTAAAGACAATTTGAAAACAATAGTAAATACACTTGTGTCCAATATGTAAAACATAAGCAATGTAATTCAACCCCGTACGAGTTTTTGTAAACAATTAAAGTAGTAAATAGGGGCTATGATACTCACCTTGAGTACTGATAGTCCAATAATCACAAGATAAAAATGTCGCGCAAAACGTTTGATGCAACCTATTTAAATTAAGGTACGTATTATACAGTGACGAGTACTTCAATTTATACATTCAATATAATATTATTGTAGGTACACGTTGTGCTATAGGTGGGCTATCATAATAAAGAGGTCATGACAATGACGTATCGAGGAGTTAGGGATACTTTAATCGTAAATCCAACAACTCGTCGATCAAGCCATCCGGAAGAGGCCTCATTATGAAACTCCCTAGTAATATAGCACTTTGATAACAACTCAATATTCTATTAGCGATTATACCGGGACTATTCGTTTTAGTAAAATAATTTTTATAAAGTGAAAAACGTTTATAAATATACTTTTCGTAAAAATGATTAATTTGGTCGTTTTAAGCCCTGTTGTTGATCGCGTTTCTTACGTCCACCGTCTTCGTTGTAAGACGAGCGATCAAATTATTACATCTTTTATGTTTTAAGATTCTGCGATGAATTCAGTAAAATTACTGTTCACAACAGGCTTGTTTGTCGTTTAGGCTTTAAGTGGCGTAAACTTGTATCGTAATAACTTATTCGTTTTAATCTCGATTTCAGTGATTCTTTTCGAGTACGTTTTGTTGTTATTAAAGAGGTTATTATATTTTATAAAGATTATTCATGGATGATAGTGATTTTTAATGTTCATAGTTTATAAATTACTTTTATAAAATTTATTTATCAGAAAATGTAGTAAAACTTACGTTTTAGTTCCGTTTTGAACGATTCTTGCGTGTACGATCTCGTAATCAAAAGTTATATCATATTTTAGGTGTTCTAAACTCAAACTACTGCCATGAAATAGTAACACTTCTATAAAAAATAGGTTTTATAAAGTATTTTATAGTCGTAAACTCGTTTATTAAGTATCTTTTTGTTATAGATCGGGTTTTTCAATGTTTTCTTATTCATTATGGAATCGTCAGGAGGAATAATATTTTTTATAAAATTCCAATAACTATGTCCAAATTCGAATTTGGATCGGCCATAAGTATTTTCATGTTTGTTTCTTTATAAAACCTTGTTTTATGTACTTATTAAGTTAGTAGTTTACTATAAAAACTCTTATAACCATATTTTTCATATGTGGTACTTATAACAAAGTCTAATATCATCCCTAGTCCTTATAATTTCATTGTAACAAGTTCAACCCTTTTACTTTTTTTTCATTATTTTTCACATGTGATAGTGTAAGAAACATATTAAACATAATTTAACCTAACATGTTTATAATTAACTATAAGTTAACATATTTTATTTTTATTTTCCATGGTATATAGGAACCATATGATATTGGAATAAGTTTATAAATTGATAAAACTTAAAATAAAAAACCCATTTTACACATTTTAAAAGTTCATTAGTGGTGATTTAGCCTGTAAAGAACATATAACACATAAAAATCAAACAATTAAATGTATGACAGGGATTTAGAACAGGACCTTAGTGAAGATGTTATAGGATGTAAATATGAATGTAAAACCCGTGTTTAGACTTAAATCCAAGCTTTCAAGCTTATAACCCTAGATTAGGTTTCCAAAACCCTAATCTTTACTTTTTCTTCTTAATACTTGCAAATGATGATCCAAGGCTTGTAAACACCTTAGAATACCTTAAGTATGTTGTGTAAAGGGTTGTATAAACTTAGAAAATCAAAGTGTGGATTATGTTTGGAGGCTTATTTGTGCCGTGGGATTTGGAGAAGAAAAGAGAGAAAGAAATGAAGTTTTGTTAAGTATGAAAGTATGTAAACTTTGCTCATGCATTGCTGGTTTTTTTTTAGTATAAATATTCTACTAAACACACCCTAGTTACTTTCTAACCCTAGTTAAGTTAGCATGACAAGTTTGAAAAAAAATGTGTAAGACTTACTTTATGTAATATCTAGATATTATGTAGATATTATTTACAACTTGAACTCTTGGTCTCATCCATCTAAATTTCGGCAATATGCATGTATATGTGATGTTATATTTAATATTTTGAGTATTGGGTATAATCGTGGGTATTCGTTTAGGCGTAGTTAGGTTTTAGAACTTCCGGGTATGCCTAAACGTATTTTATTATGAAACGTAAGAATTTTACGTAGCCAATAAAAATAAATAATATTGAACGAGGCATTAATTATCCTCTTAATAATCATATAACACTTGCTTGATTTGGAAAACCTTTTTATCCGTTAATGCCCGTTTACATTGTATGATCATTTTCAGTTTACGCGATTTAACTTAAAGTTTAAAATTAAAAGTGAATGCGTACGAGAGAAAAAAATAAATAAATAGTGAAATTAAATAGTATTGAAAATGACCTGTGAATACGGATGTTACTCAAATTAAAGGTGTCTACATATTTGATTATTATTTCGGATCAAATATAGAAATGAGACTAATACTAGTTTTTGGAAAGACAATGCATAATGAGGCGTTCTGAAAGATATGTTATTCCCTGTTTGTACGCGGTTGGAGAGGCATCCAGAATGTTATATTACACATTGAAACTGTTTGATTACAGTTTAGTTAACTCCTTTCGTCGGAATCCGAGAAGTGGTGTGGAAGAATTTCAACTCGACAATCTCTCCAGGTTGGTTAGCCGATTACCCTCTCATTGTGTATTCATTCGATAATCATGTCTAGTGAAAGAGGTAAAACATATACTAGGAAATTATGTATAATACAAGTACATCAATTATGTGTTCTCAATAAAAGAAAAAAAATTAGAAAAGAGATCGGAAAAGCATTTCGGTTGTCATCAACCATTGACTCCAATTAATCTGAAATATTACTATGCCTATTGAATGAATATATCTCGTCGCGGTATTGAAATTGACTCGATAGTTTGCCCTATTTGTAACAGTGGGACGGAATCTTCTTGTCATATTTTTTTCCAATGTAATTTGGTTAGACAGTTGGCTCGGAAAATATCGTCTTGGTGGAATGTGGATTACGTTGATATTTCTTCTTATGAGGAATGGTACACTTGGTTGGTATCTCTTAGGCTTCAGGCAAATCTCAAAGCGGTGTTCGAAGGCATCTTCTATTGTTTATGGTGGTCGGTTTGGATGTTCCGTAACAAGATTCTTTTCGAGAAGGATACTCCTTCACAGGCGAGGATTTTTGATAACATTGTTTCTAATTCTTATTATTGGTGTAAGTTTAGATGTAAAGCCTCGTTCAAATGGATCGATTGGCTCAAAAACCCGTATCTTGTAATTGTCTAATTCTAGCTCCTTGCTAGTCGTTTAATAAAGCTGATGTTAAAAAAAAAACACTTGCACCTAACAATCAATATCACAAGTAACCAAGATTGACAAATTTATGAATCTTTGTTCATAAGATTCTAATAAGGCCTATAGGCTTTTTAAACATGAATTTTCTTATAAAGTTAATTAGAGCCTTAGAGGTGCCGCTTTAAGCCCAATTGGTCATATTTGATTTGATTCTAGTTAAATAAATATTGCTAGTTGGTCTCCTTTAATATTAGTTGGGTCTATCATGTCTTTCTGAATATTATAAACTAGTTTCAAGGCCCTCCCGTTGGGCGGGGAGCTTTAAGGTTTTATTCGAAGATAAATTTACATTTTGATAGTTGTTCGATACTGTTTTGGTTGTTTCAACTATTGCCTATCTTTAAAATAACTTCGTTAAATTCCTGTTTAATGTTATCATTTATAACACATAATTGTTCAGTGTTGTTTTGCTTGTTGCAGTGAAAAAACATCATGAATGTTTTATAACTTAGAATTAACTTCGCCGATTTTACGTTAATTTATAATAGATGCTTGCACAACATTATGAAGAGTTTAGGCTTATCTTTACAACGAATAGTGACCGCTGAACAATCTTGTCGTATGTTGCTTTAACAAACACACAAACATGTAGATCTAAACTATAATTTTGAATGTTTAGTCCAGGTCTTGCTACCCAGTTCTTTTCCTCCTTGTATTCTTCAATGGCTCTCACCCGAATCCTTTTTTTAGACGCATTTATTGAAGATTTAAATAACCTGTGAACATCGACAACCTTAGGATCAGCTTACTTCTACTTTTAACTAAAGTCAGCACACCAGTATAAGCTGTTACGCTATGTATTACATTCGACTATCTTTGTTTATGAAATAACTTTGTTTTGTTCTATATTATTTCATGGGAGTAAGTCAATGGTTATTCATAAAGAATAGCCTAATAGGTTCACAAATTCAAGCAGGGTATGTGCTAGTATTATACAGCAACAGAGTTTTGGGCATGCACTGAAATAAAAATATAAACTTTGTTGTTTTTACATCATAAGTATATTCGTGACAACCTCACAGGTGTTTTGTGGTGCATCAGATTGATGAGTTAGGCCCAAGTTATACATTGAGCCTAGATTACTTTATCTAAAAGCCCAAACTATAAATTTCTCAAAGATTTCACATTGGGCCCGATTTGTGAATTTTTTTATTGCTATTTCAGTAAAAAAAATCCCTGCAATCTGCAGTTTGCTACAGGGTCTTAGGGATGCTTATTTGTGTTCATTCAAGTGCTAAACATGATAAATAATTCTAAAATAGTAAATTTTCAATTTTATGGACAACCTACCAAAAATAGGAGCACCTTTATAAGAGCCTCATTTGCAACCTTAAGAATTAATGTACCGTGTAGTTAACCTTTTTCTCAAAGCGCATGTTAAAATCATTCCAGCACCATTCTGCCAAAGACATTGTAGAAATGTAAGTTGTGACGTACCAGGTAGTTTATTTGGCTTCCTTAATGGAACAAACTTTGTCCCTATTGCAAGTGCAATTGGAGGACCGAAAATAACCCCGAGCCTCAGTACCTGGAATGAAACAGCCATGTTCATTGTCATATTGTTTTCTGAAAAAAAATGACATCTTAACTGCAATTTTTTACTTGATCCCTTTAACATCCCTAGATACCACAATAATTGCAATTTTTTACTATAATATGCTCAAGAGACCATTGTTTGTCTAAATTAAAGTGAATCTTTTGACAAAAAGTGAACGTGTTTTTGCTTGATTATTTAGCGTATGTTTTATTTTGGATCTCGGTTGGTTATAAGAACATAGGCAATGCATTATAAGAACATTCTATGTTCTTATAAGAACCTCGGATTTTAACATAGATAAGTAAACCAGATGACATGAAATAAGAAATGTCTCTTTAAATAAGTAAAGAAACAAAATGTTAAAATGTCATTAGCAATCATACAAAGTCTTC
>BQNB010128057.1:0-19341 GCA_026074375.1 Tanacetum coccineum | reverse complement strand
CACATTTTTGGGTGGAATTTTGAGGGGTTTTGTGCTAGTCATACACATTCCTATCCATAAGACGCTATAAATACTTGGTTTTCATCGGTATGTATCATAAAAAAATTAAATTTGGGTCAAAATTAAGTTTTTATGCTATTTTGGATATATTACCCATCATTTTAAGGAACAAACATATCGCAAATGAAGGAATAGTTTCTAAGGCTTATTTTCCCCCTACACTTAAGTTGAACATTGTCCTAAATGTTCTATAGAAGTACCCGTAAAAATGAATAAAGGGATAAGAAAACAAGGAAAAGAAACTAGTACTCCCCTGGTTTGCTCAATAATGGAGAAGAAATATGCGATAACTGGTTAAATCGTCCTCTAAGAATTGTCCAATGAAACTTCCTAAGAATTGCTAAGCTTCTTCTCATCAAATATAACCTGTAATCAGAGACAAAGATAACTACACCAAGCATAAAATAGGCGGGATAGATATAAATACAACAAAAATTTAGGGTTTGACTCTATGAAAGCAGTAAAGATAGGATGAGAGTAATGATATAATCATAGGTTTATGCATTTTTACAACAAAATTACAAATTTTAAATATTGCACATTTTATTTTAAATAAATACTAAAAAAAATTGAATTTTTACATTCATAGAGACGCGACGCCGTCGGGTGTTAGTCCCGACGCTGTCTCCAGCGTCTGTGAAAAAATTCTTCTTCGTTTTTAATGAGAAATTTCCTACACGCAATTTTATTACTTAAATCTGAAGAAAGCACTGCGTAAAAACCTGGAATTAATCGTTACAATCATATGACTCAAAACTGATGCGAATTAATCTAAACAATTTATTTTAAATGTTTGAATTTGGTTCTTAAAAACCGGATATATTCTCCTACACTTATTTTGTTGCAAAATACTTTTGATTGCAAATAAGATGAAGTTATAAACAAACAAAGCATGATTACAAAATTCATTCAAACATAATAAAAAAACAATAAAGAATTAAAACATACGACACTCCTAAGTGCGGGAAAAAAATAAACATTGGGTTGCCTCCCAAGAAGTGCTTTTCTTTATTTATGAGTCTTGTAGCTAGACTCGAAGTCACACGTCAAGTGTCATAGAAGTGGTCCAAGTCAATGATCTCCCTTGGACTTTCTCTCTCGGAGAGATTTCTAGTGGTGAGGATCGATTGTAGGGTTTTGGTAAACTCTTTTCTGTCTGGATCAATCAGTCTAATCTTGGTATGACATGCTCCATCTCCGTTTTTGGGTGGTTTGTTCCAGTTTATTGGGTTGTTAATTAAGTCCTTCGACTCCTACATATTACTCTTAAGGTTTATAGGTATAACTCCTAAAAATTCCAACATTCTTCTAAACACAAGGACATCCTTAAAAGGATTGATCTCAGCATCTCTAGCAATTTCCCATTCTCTGGGCAAATGGAAATCTAAGAAGTCTTTCCTAGTGAGTAAGAAAAAAAAAGGGATTGTTGCGCCTACTCCATCCGAGCTAGGGCGTAGTTTGTGTGATTCCCTTTTTCCATGCGTGGTCCAATATGGTGCTTCCTCTTCACCTAAATTGACTCCTTTTACACCGAATACCGACCTAGTGATTCCTTCTTCTACTGCTATCTTAGCCATCTTACAGTCTATAACTGCATTGGTGGTTGCAAGGAATCCTCTTCCTACAAGCAATGGGGTTTCGGGTCTTTCTTTATATCGATTACGTAGAAATCATTTAATAGTTTCAGTTTTCCTATGTGGACTTCTACGTCTTTAACAATTCCAACGGGGTAGGATTTGGTTCCGTCAGCAAACCCAAAGATATGGTCAGTCTCTTCTAATAATCCAATGTTAAGCTTTTTGAAGAGGTATAATAGGATTATGTTCACACATGATCTTAAATCAGCTAAGGTGTCAAAAGGCTTTGAGTCCCCAAATCTACAGGGTAGAGTGAATAGCCCAGGGTCTTCCATCTTGGCAGATACCTCTGCCTTGGACGAATGCTATCATTTTTGCCTAGTTCGAAGCTATTCCCCTAATTTAATCCCAATATTGAGTTATAGCATGAGCGTGATCTAGGACTTCGAGAACCGGAAGGTTTAAGATGCAAAACCTAGAAATTTATCTTTAAGAGTGGTTCGGGTTGCTTCTGGTTGTCACGATCCAATCCTCATCCCTGTTTACAGCTGGCTTGTCTGGGAAATGTTCGCCTCCATGAAACATGTTTTGATAGCGTTAATTGAAGTGGAGGGGTGTGATAAGCATTGGGGATCTATTGTTGGGTAAGAACGAGCAGACAAAACTAGATAAGTACTCAGTTTTAGGTTCTTAACCGTGTCTCTAGGTAGTGATCCTGCCAATCGATCGGTGATGGCCTTCAATACTATTTCGATCTTGTTGGTCATCTCGCTTTGTTGTTGTTTGAAATCGGCTTCAAACTTTGACAATCTAGCGTCTTGAGATGCCATGAAGTTGGACACCAATCCCTCTAGATTTGATTGATTGTTAAAACTTCAAGGATTATTGTTGAAGGGGGGTTCGGGATTGAACCGTTGGGTTGGAACCGGTTAGGTGGGTTTGAAAAATTACTTTGAGATTTTTGGGGTTGTCTCCAACTAAGGTTTGGGTGATTTTTCCATGACGGATTGTAGGTATCACCAAGATTGTTTTGCTTGGGCTTAAAAGTGTACCACTTACCTCCCGCTTCGTCAGTACGCGAGGATGCATAATCAACAAAGGCTTGTTCAGGATATTCCATGAAATACTGAGTGTCTTGGGGACCACTGCAGATCTCACATGAGGTAGTGATTTTGTTAACTTGAGTAGGTAGCGTTGAAGAAAGATGAGCTTCCATCAAGCATTGAACTTAATTCTCGAGCTCGATGAGGCGGCAATCAGATGTACTCGGGACATCTTGAGCAAAGAGCTTTCCTACCTGGCTTATGCGAAATCCTTGGGCGTATCCAACCTGTCGTTGTCATAGAGGGCGTGGTCCCTCTAATAAGTGCCTAGATTTTTTGGCTATTCTGTCACGAAGCTTGCCACCGACCGATTGGTCAATGGTTCGTCTTGTGACGGGATTGACATGGTCATAAAAGATTTAGACTTGGAGCCAAAGGTCGATGCCATGATGAGGGACTTTTTATAAGTCCCTTAAAACGATCCATGCTCTGATAGAGAATTATCCGTGATGTTTTTGGAACATCAAGACTCGTTGCGGAGTTTTGTGGTCCTTCCTGGTGGAAAGAATTGAGCAAGGAAACGAGTAGTAAGATCCTCCCATGTGGTGATGGGTTTAAGCCAGTTGCTAGCTTGATCGCGAAGGGAAAATTGAAATAAACGCAGGCGCGTTCTTTCTCAGTTTTCACCGTTAAGGTCAAGTGAGTCCACAAGTTTTAAGAAATCCTTAAGGCGTGGTTTGGATCCTCGGACCGAAGTCCATGGAATGAGCATCCGTTTTGAACTAACCGGATGGTGTCGGATCAAAGAGGTACCACGTTGTTCCCTACGGGGAGCTCAATGGTATTCCTGTAGCTTTCGTGGCTATGTTTGGAGTCATCTCCAAGGGTACGGATAGGATTCGCGTCTCCCTGTGGTTGACGAGAATGGATTACGAAGCAATTAACCCAAAGAAAAAGATAGGAATGTGAGAAATCTAATATACGGAATTAAATTCTCACTTGAAAGGATTCAAGTAAGTATAACTAAGTTAAACTATGATCGAAACCTAATTATTCCCCACGCAGCGACGCTAAAAACTTGGTGTGGAGGTCGTAAGGGACTTCTACACGAAGTTTTATAACTTCCTAGGCAGTGTACCTAATCGTTGCAGTGTAGTATAGGCAAGACTCGGGGGTTGTTATCGTTCTATAGGGGAATAGGTTGGGAAGGCTTGATCACAATCTAACAGAATTCTAGGGGTTGAGAGAAGATTCTTTTTGTGTTTTTATGTTTATAAGAAAGCAGGTAAATCTATAGTTTAAGAGGTTGGTTTTTTTAACTAATAACTAAACTAATTAATATCTAATCTACTGGTGATAACTTTATGATAATTAAATGTATTTACCTAATCATGCACTACTCCTCAGATTGCTTCTCCTAGATCCGTTGCTTTGTCACACTTGTGATGATCTGTGTAAGTATTTCCTAGGTCATGAACGGATTACACGAACCCGCCATTTATTTAATATTCCGTTAAGGCAACGCACAAGTAAGGTAGTATGAAGACTATTACAAGGCCCCTAAGAGTATATTAAATGCATGTGAAATAACTTAAGAGGGATCAACCATATAGTGGGTAAGGTAGTATGAAAATTGTTCCCGATGGTATCCTTTCTACTCTACTCGCGTTTCCCTAGACATATCAACCAAGGTTTTAAGATTGGGATCCTACCCAAGATCGTTTTTGTTTTTTCAAGATCGAGATCGTAAAGTCGGATAGGGATCGTAAGATCCTAATATAATTTTATTGTCTTAATAGTTTTTGTAATATTATACAATCAACAAATAACTATATAACATAAACACAAATTTACATGAATGTTTCATAGAAATGTTGTCCAAAATTAAGATTATGAAAGGTTTAAAAAGATTAACATGTTGTTTTTTTAATTTAACGAAACATAACCCATAACTTTGCAGTTTTTTAGTTTGCGGTTCGAGAAATGTAAGACGTATCAAAGTAGATCTTAAGATCTTATTGTCAAGATCGGATCCTATAAGATCTTAAGCTTGCAAAAAATCATATGTAAGATCCGTATCGTTTTTGTTTTGCGGCATCGAAAAATCGTAAGATCCTAAGATCAGGATCGGGATCTTAACAACCATGATATCAACAGCGATACAGATAAAAGCTGGTTTTCTAAAGCCTAACACGCACATTCATCAACAAGAAGCAACCTCAAAAGGATCTATAATCTATGTTGCAGCAACATAGATAAATACAATGAGGGTTTAGCCTCAGCATGTTTTGAAATAAAGCTAGAAGATTAATTAATCAACAACACAAAAACATAATGCATGATTAATGCTAAATACCGTAACCATTACTTGATTAAAACATGGATTCAAGGTAGTACAATAGGGTTTTAAGGCCCTAAAAATGACCTATAAAGCTCCTAAATGACTAGGGTTCGTCTCCCTAGGGTTATTCAAAATCATCTCAAAGTTACATACTAAAACCTTAAAAATGGATTTATATTTATAGAGATTGTCGACGCGACGGCGTCACTTTGTGATCCTGACGCCGTCGCCGCGTAGACGATTCTAGATCCCCTTTAAGTCGGTCACGTCTTGATGTCGTCGCCAAAATCCTGACGCCGTCACTAGATAGATCACGACGCCGTCGCTTTATGTTTACGACGCTGTCTCCAGCCACTATTTGCATAAATCTTCAAGAGATTTGGCGTAGGTCCGTAATCTTGTCTGTTTCTTCTCCAAATGAGCCCAAGTCACGTGTATTTCCTCTAAAAGCCATCCAAGTGCTAAAAATCTGAAAACAAACGATTAACATGTAATCTGGGCATATTTGCATGATTTAAGGGGTTAAATGACCCTGGAATAGTGTATAAAACGACACCTCATCAGGGAGCTCCGGTCTTGTTAGTCAAGAAGAAGGATTGATCATTCTAGATGTGCATCGATTATTGGGAATTAAATAAGCTAACGGTAAAGAACCATTATCCGCTACCAAGGATTGATGATTTGTTCGATCAACTTCAAGGGTCGAGTGTCTACTCGAAGATCGACCTGAGGTCGGGTTATCATCAACTAAGGGTTCGTGAAGAAGACATCCCGAAGACCGCATTCAGAACTCGATTCAGACATTATGAATTTCAAGTTATGCCATTTGATTTGAATAACGCACCGGCTGTATTTATAGACCGCATGAATTGGGTGTGTAAACCATATCTGGACAAATTTGTGATTGTCTTTATTGACGATATTCTGATATACTCAAAGAGCAGGCAAGAGCACGAAGAGCAGCTCAAGTTAATCTTAGAATTGCTTAAGAAGGAGGAGTTGTATGCAAAATTTTCTAAGTGTGAATTTTGGATTCTAAAAGTACAGTTCCTCGGTCACGTGATTGATAGTAAGGGCATTCACGTGGATCCCGCCAAGATCGAGTCAATTAAAGACTGGGCATCTCCTAAGTCACAAACGGAGATCCGTTAATTTTTAGGTCTTGCCGGTTATTTCAAAGATTCATTGAAGGATTCTCAAAGATCACTAAATCAATGACCAAGCTAACCCAGAAGAAGGTCGAGTTCGATTGGGGTGACAAAAAAAGAAGCAACTTTCCAGTTGTTGAAGGAGAAACTGTGTAGCGCACCTATCTTGGCTTTACCTGAAGGAGTCGAGAACTTTATTGTTTATTACGATGCTTCGCATAAGGGATTAGGTGTTGTGTTAATGCAAAACGATAAGGTGATTACTTATGCATCACGTTAATTGAAGATCCATGAGAAGTATTACACGACTCATGATCTGGAGTTAGGAGCATTAGTGTTCGCTCTGAAGATTTAGAGGAACTATGTGTATGGAATGAAGTGTACCGTGTTTACTGATCACAAAAGTTTGCAACACATCCTTAATCATAAGGAATTGAACATGCGGTAATGTCATTGGTTAGAGTTGCTCAGTGATTACGATTGTGAGATTCATTATCACCCGGGAAAAGCAAATGTATTGGCTGACGCTGTAAGAAGAAATGAACGAATTAAGCGATTACGGGTTCGAGCCTTAGTGATGACTATTGGCTTGGATCTTCCCAAGAAAATTTTAAAAGCTTTGACTGAGGTAAGAAAACCTCAGTGCTGAAGATGTGAGAGGTATGTTGATTGAAATTTTAAGAGAATCAGACAATCTCAGGAAGGAAAAGTTGGAACCGTGTGCTGACGGGACGCTGTGTTTGAATAACAGAAGTTGGTTGATGTGCTATGGTAACCTAAGGGCTTTGATTATGCATGAGTCCCACAAGTCGAAATATTCTGTTCATCCGGGTTCTGACAAGATGTATCAAGACATGAAGAAATTATATTGGTGGCCCAACATGAAAGCCGACATTGCCACCTATGTTAGCAAGTGTTTGACGTGTTTGAAGGTCAAAGCTGAACACCAAAAACCATCTGGTTTGTTGGTGCAACCTGAGATTCCTCAATGGAAGTGGGACAATATCACTATGGATTTTGTCACCAAGCTCCCAAGGACGTCAAGTGGTTATGATACCATTTGGGTAATTGTAGACCATCTTACTAAGTCTGCACACTTTTTACCGATGAGGGAAAATGACCCAATGGACAAATTAGCAAGACTATATATGAAATAAGTAGTCACGAGGCATGGAATACCAGTCTCAATCATTTGTGACCCAAAGGCTTTAGGTACTCGTTAGGATATGAGTACGACTTACCATCCGTAGACTGATGGACAGAGTGAAAAAACCATTCAGACACAAGAAGATATGTTACCCGCCCACGTGATAGATTTTGGGAATGGTTGGGAAAGGCACTTACCGCTGATCAATTTTTCATATAACAATAGTTATCATGCTAGCATTAAAGCTGCCGCATTTGAGGCACTTTATGGTCAGAAGTGTCGATCATTCTGTATTGTTGGGCTAGGTCAAGACGCTCAGCTCACCGTCCAGGAACTTATTCACGGAGACAACTAAAAGATTGTTCAAATCAAGTACAATGAATTCAAGCCGCTCGAGATCGCAAAGAGTACGCCGAGTGAGGCATAAACCTTTAGAAATTTCAAGTTAGTGACCGGGGGGGTGGGGGGGACATGTTAAAGGAACACCTGGAAAGGTTATCCATTTTGGAAAATAGGGGAAGTTGAACCCAAGGTATATTGGTACCTTCAAGGTGTTACTAAAAGTGGGAACTGTTGCTCACATAACTGGAACTTCCTCAATACTAAGGCAACGTTCATAGCGCTTTTAAGTACCCAACCTGAAGAAGTTTTTATCCGACGAGCCGTTGGCAATTTCGTTGGATGAAATACACATTGATGATAAACTCTACTTCGTTGAAGAACCAGTGGAAATTATGGATCGTGAAGTCAAGCGGTTAAATCAAGGCCGCATTCCGATCATCAAGGTTCGATAGAACTCTAGGAGAGGTCGTGAGTTCACATGGAAACGTGAAGATCAATTCCGAAAGAAGTATCTGCATCTCTTCACAAAAGCCGCACCCTCGACAAGTGCCGCATCTTAAGCCTTGCGAACAAGACTCCTTTAACGGGGGAAGACTGTAACATCCCATTATTTTAGGTCATTTTACGACTCAACACTTTCCATTATTTATTTTTAGGCTTTTACTTGTTTACTTTTAATTTTCATCGTTTAGTTAAATCGCGTAAACTAAAAATCAACATTCAACGTAAACGGACATCAAACAAGTAAATGTTTATGTCAAGCAAGTGTTATATAATTATTACGAGGATAATTTATAACTTTTCATATTCTATTTTTATTGGTTACGTAAAACGTTTACGTTTCGTAATAAAATACAATTAAGCGTACACAGAAGCACCAATACCCATCTATACTCAAACAAATACCCACTATTATACCTAATACATAAAAATTAAACTCATTTCTCACTTATTATAACCTCATGGCAGGATATAAGCATCACATACCAAATTAAATCTTAATTCCCACTAGTATTATACTTTCCTAGTCAAAACCTTACACACAAGTACTACATATCACATATTTCTAATAATTGGCACATCACTAGTATCCTCCTATTAGCCTTGGTCGTTCCCCATCCTAGGGAAGGAGGAGAATGCTTACAACTTGTACCTATTACCACTACATGTCCATGGTTTAGTTTAAGGTTGTTTTAAAATACATCTTTCTATAAGTAGCAAGTCCTAGGTTCTTAACACATACTCCATCCATTTTCAAGCAAACAAAACACACAACTCTCTCGATACAGACTGTAACAATCCGTTATTTCAGGTCATTTTACGACTTCAATAATTCCATTATTTATTTTTAGGGTTTTACGCGTTTACTTTTAATTTTCATCGTTTAGTTAAATCGCGTAAACTAAAAATCAACAATCAACGTCTATATACTCCGTTAAACTTATAACTCATCTAATATACTTAATTAGGGTATATTGATAAGTTTTAACATTTTTATAAGCATAGTATTTTTATGTTACCCGGTTTTAAGTTTCGTGACTTAAGGGCTTAACATTAGTAATTACCGGGACCAAGCACCTCAAGCCAAGCACCTCACCACCTCAAGCCAAGCACCTCACCACCTCATAGAGAGGTGGCGTGCATATAGCAAACCACAAGACCACTTGGTCTTGAATTAGCATACAAGGTCTTATAGTAAGACATGTGTCTTAGATATTTCTCTTATATAAACACTAGCTTATTCCACTTCACTTATCCTTTACCATAAATCACCAAATACCTCTCTTTTCCCTACCTTATTTCAGCAACAACAACACACCATCAAGGGTATTTCAAGCTTGGATTAAAGGGTTAATAAGCTAGGATTTTGGAGCTTAAGATCTAGAGTTCTTAGTTGATTTTGGGTTCATTGTTCACTAGTCACTCCCATCACTTTGTAAGCATGCCAATCTCATTTCCATACTTGTATTTCCATATATAATGCATGCCATGTTCATATTAGAACTTATATATACTTGTGGCGTTGAAAAAGTTAATAAAAAGCTTATTTCTAAAAACTCAAATTCTGACTTTGAAAATCAGACCTAAGTTTGAATTTGTAAAACCGATGTAAACATATTTTTTGCCTTAGATGCTTCTAGTACACTTACACATATGTCTTGGGATGTTCCCTACTTTTTAAGAATTTATAAAGGTCGTTTACTATAGTTAATAAGCCCTACAAGAGAAGTTAGTTAATACCGACAAGATTCTTAGTAACAAATTTCATTTATAAAACTCACTATGTTAGGTGCGTTTTGAGAATTTGAGCCAGTTAAAACATTTGTAGATGACTCTTTAAATTAGATTATGAGAGTTGAGTGAACCTGTGACGATAAGTAACAAAGGAGTTACAGCCCATTTACCGAGAGGCAAAGCTGCTGTCTTGGGACAACAGTGATTGAAGTGCTCCATTTTGGTTATAACATTTGATTTGTAACAAAGTGAGTCGGATGGCTTGCATAACTAAAAACTAGTCTCAGTGTAGATAATCTTAGGATCTAGAAACGCATGATTTTATGGGGAAACAAGGGAGATATAGCCAATTTACGACACAAGTTTTTTGAAAAAATGTTTTGAACAAATCCGAAAATATTTTTGCATAAGCCAACACCTAAAACTTATGATATTGAATAGAAGCCTTAAAATAATGAGAGTAGACATGTTTAGCTTTGTTTAGGGAGTCTCCCCAATAAAATTGGCTTTAAAATGAGCTAGATACGCTCGATTTAAGTTAGACTTATAACAACATAAAACTCGTTTCAATCTACTTTTAGATTAAGTATTAAAAACCCTTTTCTTAAGATTTTGACATATAACTTATAACTACCAAGTACTATATTAATAGGGAATTTCATAATCATATGAGGCCTTTTTAGGGTGTCGTATCGATGAGTTGTAGATTTACGATTTAAAGTATCCTGGCTCCTCATACGTTTACTACATGACCTCTAAATTATGATAGCCCAAACGATAGTATGATGTTATTTATAAAAGGCAATTAGCCAAACGAAACTTTAGGGATACTTCATATAACAACATAAGAATCTATGTTTAACATTATAATCAAAGTTAATAACTTTATATTATCATACTTTATTCTAAGACATGATCACTATACTTTCGTAGGTCATCGTTAAAGCTTGTGATCTTGCAATACACCATCTATCGTTATAATCCACCACTAATCACTACGGTGAACTCATAGCCCCATTTTTATACGATTACAATGATTTACAACAGTTGGGGTGAGAACCATGCATTGTTTTTATATTTGGACGCAAGTACACTTTAAACAAAATTACGAGTTTGCCTAAGTAGCTATAACCCACTATGCCCATGAACCATGAACTGTTAATTAGTAGATTTTAAGCGTGAATGTTATGAATAGATCTATTTTGGATTGACATCCTCGTTCAGGTGAGTAACGCTCACTTGTTTCGGAGGTACCGAAACGATGAATGTATACCATGTCGGAACAATTTGGATGTTGCGGGTTGAACATCTACACGGGCACAATGTTTGCATTAATTTGCATACACATATATGTTGTAGCTTCAGTGTCATGAGCTTAGGGAATCGTAATTACTTTTGTGATACTGTATTTGTTACTTTATCATACACTTGGAAATCTTGCGGTCCTACTTTATACATTACTTAAACCTGTGAATTCACCAACTTTATGTTGACGTTTTAAAGCAAGTTTTTCTCAGGTCAATAAGGTACAAGAAACAAGGATACATTGGTGGTCATCATTTTGGGGAGTCAATTTGCTATAAAGATTTAAATGCATTACATTTTGGAGTATTTGTTATGTATTAAAATCCTTACATTTCACGGATGAACAAGTTAAGCTATGGGCTTATGTAACGAACAAGTTTATTAAATCCAATGTATCATTTTCAAACGGCTCATATAGAGGTCGTTCTCATATCTTGTGCTATTGATCTATGACGTAACACTTCATGACCCTTATTCCGCTGCGACTTAATTTGGGGGTGTTACAGATTGGTATCTAGAGCTAAGGTTATAAAGAACAAGGTCAAATGTTTTTACTTGGACTATAACCGTTTTCACAAACATTGCATCATATAAAAGTTTTTCACAGGACATACATACACTATTGAATTGCATTAGTTGGTTATACTAGATGTTTTCATGATCTATATACATGTTTATATTATATTATGTATATTACCATACATATCTTATATATTATACTTATATAAGTTTATATTATTGTTACAGATTAGTCATGTCATCAGACAACGCATCGTCTGCAGTTACCTATATGTCCATATCTTCTGATTTGGATAGACCATCATGGGGTATTCCACTTATGAATGCCGGCGAGATTACGAGGAGGTTGCCTAACAAGGGCAGGCAGCACCATTGTCACCTGCTTATGTGCCTGACCCTATGTAGCTAGAGCATCATATACTAGTGTACATTCCGGAGCCAGTTTACCCAGAGTACCACGTGCCATCAGATGATGACATCCAGATTGAGAATCAGCCTTATGCCACTGATGCTTCACCATCAGCCCTATCGTCGGGCTACATTGCTGAGTCTTATCCAGAAGAAGATATAGAGGAGGATTATGAGGAGGACCCGATTGATTTTGCTGCTAATATAGATGATGATGAGGAGGATGAGGAGGAGGAGGAGTCCTCAGATGATGATGAGAAGGAAGAAGAGGAGGAGCACCTAGCTCCTGCTGTTGCTTTATCAGCTGTGATCATGTCCCTTCCGATGAGGAGACAGAGCCGTTTGAGACCGATGAGTCTGTGCCTACACCACTGTAGAAACTAGAAGGGGGGTAGTTTACACGTTTATTTTACGGTTTAAAAGTTTACTTTCAAAAATGTATAGATCCGAGTTATATGTTCAATCAAATCACAATATGAACAAGCAATAACTATCTAAACGAAAACTAAATAACAATAATAATAATGTAAAAGGATAAGGAAAGAAACAACCAAACCAAGACACCGATATTTTATAGTGGTTCGACTACGAAGCACCTCTTCGCCCTACTCTACTCCCTGAGTATCCTACTCGAGATTTCACTATGTCAACAAGCTCCCTTTAGGCGGAGAAAACCGTTTACACGTCGCTTAAGTTAATTTCCAACACTAAGCTAAATTTTGAGTCCTAATCTTAGCTAGAACCAATCTACCACCTCACAAGATATACACACTCACAAGCTCTACACTATCGGATCTACACAATATCCGAATCACACAAATACACAAGATAAATACAATAGAGTTTTGGTAATTAGAAGAAAAGAGGATAGATCACTAATTAACACTTCATTTTTGACGAATACGAGTGTTCTTCTCTTGCACTTGAATGAGATGGAAGAGATTAGATCACTTGAAACAAGATCTAAGTATGTTAGTGATCAAGAGTTTTAGTGAGAGAAAGAAGGTTTATAGAGAGAAAGAAAAGACTAAAAAATTTCGTGCAAAGAGGAATGTTTTTCTGTTGGGAATGAAGCAATATTTATAGGCAGGGAATCCCAACGGCTCTCTGGGGGCGGTCCCGACGGTCCCTTATATATAAGGGGGCCGCCAGGCCTATAAAGGGGACGCCGCCTAGACTCCGCTCCCTTTTTTGTCTTTTTGTGGGGAAGGTTGTATCTGGTGTAGAAGCTTCCGTTAATAAAACTTTTTATTTTAATTAGAAAATATTTTGTAAAAGTATTTTTGAGAAAATACTTTTGTAGAATTAAAAGTGAGGATTAAGAGAAAAATATTTTCTTGATCACTAATCTTGCTTAATTATTTTGTTTGTTCATACCTTAAGTGATCACTAATCTTAGAAATGAAATTTTACATTTAAATAATTTTATAAACGTTTATTTTTATTGTCAAACGTTTTTTCTATTTTGTTATTATCAAAACGTTGAGAGGTCGAAAAATATAAATAACGTTTTTAGACATTATTTGTATTAACAATCTCCCCCTTTTTGATGATGACAAAATATAAACTCATTTTAAATAAAATTAAAGATGTCAAATTATTAAATGAGTTATGTTCCATTTCTCCCCTTTTTTGTCGAATTCAAAAAGAATGATCGTCGAGTTGTTGAAGGAAGAAAGAAATCGACGATATCAAGACTCCCCCTTGATGTATGCTCCCCCTTGTTCGGGGCACCAAGGGATCGATCTTACGAAAATTGTGTGCTACAAAACAAAGGTAGAAGTACAAGTGCAAGACAAATATTTTTCAAGATTAACAACACATAATAATATAATAAATTATACAAAAAAGAGTTTTCATTCCACCAACAAGAAACTCATACATTAGCACATTCAATTAATACATTCATACAAGATAAAACTAGAACTAATTCAAGATAAAGAGAAACAATACTACATAAGTCTTAAATGATTCATGATTCATAGAGAATGACTTTTTAAGCAAAAGGTTTAGGGTTTCACGTTTATGAAAACATTTAGAGATTTTTCAAGGTGGATGTGGAATGTGTAAGGTGATTGCGGTAGTGAGAAGATATTCAAGATGAGCAAACATGATGTTCATCTTATCTCTTAGGGTGAAGAAAAGGTTTCGGTTATGAGAACAACATATGCAATTTGACCCATAATAGTCATGATAGTTGTATAAAAGAGGATGTGTTAGCCTTAAAATATGGTGACATATCTGGAATTACAATAGTTTAGTTATAGTGTGACACATAAGGACTAATAATGACAAGTTATAATAGTTAGGTGTCACTAGGACTATAAATACCCCCTCCATACTTCCATGGAGGGGTGAGGATAAATATTTTGTCTCATAAGTATGTGTTGTTTCTCTCTCTAGAAAACACACACACTCTTTCCTTTCTCTCTCTAATAAAATGGCTTACTTTCATTTCTATCCTCCCCGACCTCCGAATCGTCTTTTGTTAGTGAAATCTTATTCTTAACAATTGGCATCAGAGCCTAGGAGCATATCGTGATCGTTGTTTGCTGAATCAGAGGTGTTCGTGGTGGTTTTTCTTGGTAAGAAACTCAAACGTGGGTTTTATGACGATCAACTTGTACTTTTGTTAGTCTTATATGTACTAGCAACTTATTTTGGTATCAAAACACGTTTTTTGATCAAAAATTTCTGGGTTTTTGAAGAATTTTTGAAAACAGTGAAACATGTTTGAAGGAAGCGAAATGTGTTTTGAAGACAGCGAAACATGTTTGAAGGGAGCGAAATGTGTTCTTGAATGTAGCGAAATATGTATTTTGGAGCGAAATATGTATTTTTAAGCTAAATATGCAGGTCAAGTCACATTCCGAGCGAAATATGCAAAATTTCTTCAAGCGAAACATGTTGTAAGAGTTTAAGCGAAATGTGCAATTTCCTGTCAAGCGAAATGTGCAATTTTTTCTCAAGCGAAACATGTTTCTTAAACCAAGCGAAATGTGTAGATTTCAAGCGAAATATGCAGGTCTGTTTCTCAAGCGAAATATGTTGAAATGTGCCAAGCAAAATAGGTCGATCTGCGCATCAGGTGGGCATGTGTCTGACTTTGGGCATGTGACTGAATTTGGGAATATGATCATCAGCACATATCAAAACATAAACACACAAAGCAAACACAACACTTTAATGCCAAAACTATCCTAAAAGATTTCCACAAAACGACAAACGGCTAAAGTATTCGAACTACATGTCAAGGTGATTACAAGTTTATTTGGTATCCCTTAATTTGAGATTGAAGTGATTTTCAACGAGGCGTCTACTTATTCCAATCAACGAGACTCATACATCTCCTACTATATGCTACCCCTTTTCTTTAAACCCAATCTATTAATTGATGACTTGCTTGAACGTATACATCTTATGATTAGGACTTGAATTATCTAGTTACCAGAAGTCAGGGTTGTTGGTTGCAGACCTGGTTAACTATCACTTAAGGAGTTACATTGGAGTGCTCAGCTGTCACACGCAAATACGATTAGATAATTCAAGAGGTGATAGTACTTCTTATACTTTTCTTAGTTGGGTATAGAGTACTTTATAGATTTAATCTGCACCGATCTCAATCATATAGTGCAACTTAAGTAACAAATTATGGATTATTACTATCATAAATCAAGTTTGGTATATCGGGTTTACTTCACCAAGTGATCACAGCAATAGCCGACAGAATACGAGGTTGGTAAGTTAGCCAGAGAGTTTAAAGGTTGAGATGTAATCAGCAATTCTCACGGGATTCCAAGGCAATGGTACTTCACAGTCTAAGTATAATTTTCAAAGTTCTTCAACAACATATGAACTCTTGCTTCATCTCCTCTATAGTTTCTGAAGACAAGAGGGCAATGCTTTGTTTGGATTTCAAGATTTGTGCTTAAGACAAAAACTTCTCGAGTATATGGGCGTACACGACAATGATGCTTCCGAGAGTTCGCAACCATCATGGGGGAAAATGTGTACATCCGGGACTTAGTTGACTTTGATGTTACCATGTCAACTTCCAGGGGGAAGTAGTGTAGACTACTTTACTTAGTATGGTTTATGAAGTATTCTGCATACGTGAGAAGAATTTTTGATGATTTATCATATGTACCCCCGAACGAATATTCACCAAGCCCTAATGACAAGAAGCAGTGGCCGTTGGTGTGGTTTGACTTCTACAAATTTCCGCTGTGCACGTCAATGACAAGTAGAAGATTGTTCAAGCTACAACAAAGTTTCAGAATCTGCTTAAGATAGGGATGTTGGTTTGGGGGGAAGCTGATTCAGAAACTTTGCCAAAAAGGAGTCTATAAAGAAAGCTTTTCAAGACATGCTGCATGAATTAGGGGGAAGTTAATCCAGTTCATGCATACTACAATGGTTCCTGTACAAGTAAAGACAATGAAGATCCAAGCTGGAGTACAAGTTTTCGAGTTGTTGAAGGAAGAAATAAATCGACGATATCAAGACTCCCCCTTGATGTATGCTCCCCCTTGTTCGGGGCACCAAGGGATCGATCTTATGAAAATTGTTTTTGCTACCACCAACAAGAAACTCATACATTAGCACATTTAATTAATACATCCATGCAAGATAAAACTAGAACTAATACAAGATAAAGAGAAACAATACTACATAAGTCTTAAATGATTCATGATTTATAGAGAATGACTTTTTAAGCAAAAGGTTTGAGGTTTCACGTTTATGAAAACATTTAGATATTTTTAAGGTGGAGGTGGAAAGTGTGAAGTGATTGCGGTAGTAAGAAGATATTCAAGATGAGCAAACATGATATTCATCTCATCTCTTAGGGTGAAGAAAAGGTTTCAGTTGTGAGAACAACAAATGCAAGTTGACCCATGATAGTCATGATAGTTGTAGAAGAGGGGATGACCCATGATAGGTGGTTAAGGTTGTGGTTGAGATGGTGGTGATGGAGTGTCATGAATGTGATCAAGAAGAGTAATTGGGGACAAAGAAAGTATGATATCCAAGGAAGGATAACTTTGAAGTGGTTGAGGATTTAGAGGTCTAGGAGGAAAATTTGAAATGTTGTCAAGCAAAGGGTTCAAGTGATGAGGAGAAGTTGGTTCATGTGAAGATGGTGGTAAAATTTGAAGTTTTGAGTGAAAGGAAGAAGATGTGTTTTCTTGACTTGATGATGTTTGATTAGTGGATATGGTTTTTGATGGTGCATTTAGAGGAGTTAGAGATGAAGAGGTTGTTGTAGGAGAAAGTGTGGTGGTGATATCTTCATCACTAGATCTGTTGACAAATAATTGTCTAGGAGGGATTATGGTGAGTTTGATTTTCTTGGAAGGATTAGATGAGGAAGCATTGGTAGAATTCATGGTAGAATGAGGTGATGAAGATGATGATAGAAGAGAGTTCATGATTTAAGGTGGAAGAGATGGATTGAAGAAGTAAGGCATGGGGTTTGAAGTTTTAGATTCCAAAAGGTGTTTGTCAAAATGCAGAAATTATAGCTAGGCCTAGATGGGATAGTGGTCAACTACACAGAAATTCAGAGGGCCACAGTAGAAGAATCCGTGACCTCTGATGGCGGTCCCTTAATTACTGGCGGTCCTATATATATTAGGGGGCCGCCCAGTATTTTAGGGGGCCTTTTTCTGGATATAGAATTTTTTTTTCTAGAATTTCCTGATAATTTGTTTTTCTAAATTTCCCTTTTTGAGTCAATTCTATTTCATCATGAATCATCTAATACTCATTATCTAACCTCACAATATCAATTATCTTGAGTTCTATGAGGGAAGCATATGTAGGAAAATTTGATCAAAAGATAAGCATGCATAATATCATATATATAGCAAAAGTCTATCAAGGTGCATGCAAGCATTGGTTTAGGATGATAAAATTGAAAGATCATCCATGGCAAGCTAAGTTGCCTATACTAAGTACTAAGTTACTAATAAGTAGCATAAGTTTAAACACCTAATCATAATAGATTAGTAAATAATATAGATAATAATGTCATAAAGCAATTTCCCTCATTGCACACTTCTTCATGTTTCTCCATAACCCTCTAAGACTTTTTCTGATTGACCTTACTCCACCACGATGCTCATCTCGTAATTGTACTTGACGGTTGATGATTTCGGTTTGGCGGGTATAAAATGGTTCAAGGTGAGGGTCGATATTGAAAAACTTAAGGAACTTGATTGGTTAAGGAATTGACGTAACGAATAGGGGAAGGAGTGCTTGCATGCGAGGTCCCTTCGTCATTCCCATCGTCATCATCATCATTGAGATGAGATGAGGATGGTTGATCGCAAGGCGGAAGAATAAGAAGTGGAATGACGAGCTCTTCTCATGCCACGATCCCTTCTTGGTTTTTGCTCTAGTTGAGCGACAAGAGGAGTCATGACACGATCGTACAAGACATGGGACTCGTTATTCAACTTGGGATATTCATTCATGATGAATGTAAACAAACGGGGTAATAGTATACCATAGGGTAGAATTAACCTAGCTTGCTTAGTGACCCACTCTATTTGTTTTGCCATGTAATAGGCAAGATTGAATCTTTCAGAGCGTACGGCACAGTAAAGCATAAAACAAAGACACGCGGGAACATGATCCCGATTACCCCTAGATAAAAGACGTTTTCTCGGATGATTTCCTCTAAAGGTTTCAAAGTTGGTATGATTTCACGAGTGAGAATTTGATAATCATGAACATCAATCTCCTCCTCTTGACAGATGCAACGGACTTGAACTTCTCGATCAATTCGAATAGACGAAATGATGTCCTTGATGGAAGGAGGGTTGGTTTGATATGGACCATCCAAAGGGATACCATATGCCAACTCATCAAGTCTCCACCTATCAGTAAAGACACACGCTCCTTCACAGGGAACGTTAATAATTTGAGCAAAATTTTCAAGAGAGTAGGATAAGAGTTGATTTTGAATCACAAATTTGACAAACATTTGTCCTTCTTTAGAATAACTCAAACGATACTGACTGTAATACTCAAGAATAAAACGAGGACACACTTGTTCATTGATTTCAAGAAGACACTCAAATTCGACAAAATAAAATAAAGACCGAACATAGTTTAGATCCGTAAAGTTATCAAAAACCACCCGACCCTCGTGAATGTAACGTTCTTCAAGGTTTCTTAGTTTTTATTTTATTGGAGAATGGAATTCATGTGA